>JARYGA010003787.1:0-23813 GCA_030545235.1 Helianthus tuberosus | reverse complement strand
AATGATCACATGGGCTGACACACTCTTTAATTCTTGATGAAATTTTATTGGACCTCAAATATAATTGGGCCTTTCAATTCTAATCACATGGGCCGAGATATTGATTACAACAAATTCACGTGGACATTATTTCTTTTAAAAGTCTGATTTTTGAATTATTGGGCTTGATGTCACGTGATCATTTAAGAAAAACCAAAACTTTATTGGGTTTACTACTTTCAGCACATGCAATCTGTTTGATGATTTGACCGAGAAATTTATGGCCGACAAACTCTAATACCCAACACAATGTAATTGGACCTCACAATACTTGTAACATGGGCGACAGTCACATGCAGTCTTGATATCAACAAATGTATTGGGCCGTGTAATATGGACTTTAACTGTAATGAATTTATTGGACCGCAAAATAGATTCGTGATTTATCTTTTGAAAATGACTGACAATTTCAAATGTTATTCAAATATGATCGGGCCGATGTATATTGCAATAAATGGCTTTATGAGTTCACGTGATGTGGCCGACAACCTGTTAATCTGATCTACAATTCTATTGGACCTCTCAACATTATTCAGTCAACGCACATGATTCGGTGATATGTTTCACGCTAAATAGACAACTTCACACGAAATAGAGGACTTTTCAAACAAAATACTTAATTCCGTGCGAACTAGCCAAACGAAATTACTTTTTCAAACGAAATCAGATGTAATTCAAATGAAATCAGTAATTTCGTGTGAAATTACCTCAACTTTTCAAACGAAATTAGTGGCTCATTCAAACGAAATCAAGTCTTTGGTCCATTTTTGTCACTTTTAGTCCGAATTTAGGTCTGATTCTTTCAAGGGTTTGTTAAAACTGTATTTTACACACAATATCAAAAGATCAGTCCATTTTGTCCATGAATTTGTCCAAAAGTCCAAAAATGAGTAGAAAAGAGCACTGATTCAAGTGTATTGACTCATCCTGAGCTCTGATACCAATTGTAGGATCATTTTGGCGACCTAATGAGTCAATCAGAATCAATACACAACTGTTTGAGAGGCGGAAACAAACAAAAAGCCTAGAATCAGTGTAAGAAATGAGTAGAAATAGAGTATGATACTTAAAACAAGCTTCTTATTAATATTTGAATTGAAAATCGGGCAGCACTTCGTTACACCTCATCTAATTCCGTGCCAAATGAGAAACTACACTTGCCTATTTATAGGCATCTAATTTCGTTTGAAATGACCACATGTCATTTCAAGCGGAATTAACAATTCTAATTTCGTTTGAAATGACCACATGTCATTTCAAGCGGAATTAACAATTCTAATTTCGTTTGAAATGACCACATGTCATTTCAAATGAAATTACTACAAACCAACATGAAATTACATTTTTGACCCCTATACAAGCTACCGACATGACCTAGACTTAAGACGAAGTCAACAGACATATGCACCAACATGATCATTATTGATAGTGCTTAATCAGATCTCCAGGTGCTCTATTGCTTATTTACTTATTTGGATTCAATACAACACTTGTTGTATTCATCAAACCATTAGCTTCATCTTCATTCTATGATTTTTCTTAACTTTTTCATAGTACAAATGTGACAACTGGCAAATAACTGGTAATTCCGTACAATCTAATCACTATTTATACTTCTTAATCTCATGCATTTAGCGTAATTTGATTACGTAACGGTGTCGTAAACTAGATAACAGAGTTAGGACAAGGAAAACAATGTTAAAACATATGTTGGTTTTCGCCACATTGCGAACCCAAGCAAACAATGTCCTAAAAATGTTGGTAGAAAGTGCCACGTGCACTATTCACGATTACACTATTCATGCCAGCAAACCGTGAAATCAGACCGAAACACTGAAACACGACACTCGGATAGCATAACTGAGTCCATTTATATAAGAAAACATTATTATGAAAACACATCTTGCAAAGAAACAAGACTTTCCGGTATAACGCCCTAGTCTCAAAAATGTCCGTTTCGGCTTAAAATATAGCATTTTTAACGCGTCCGAACCTATAACAAAGCATTTCCGGGACTTCGGAATAATGTCAATTGATGAAAAACACACTAAAACAATAAGATGATATCAACGGAATGTTCGTAATCACAAGTTCCGGTATTACATCGCTTTGCGCTTAAATAGTTCGCTAGCGAACCGGCGAACTAGTAGGTGACATTTTTGTCACGAAACAAGCAAACGAAAATGCTAGCGAGCTAGTTAGCAATATTTTGGCGTCAAAAACGCCTTGAATAGATGCCGTAGCATCGATGGTAAATTAAAACCATAGCTCCCGGTACTACACTATAACTTTCGTATATCACCCGATATCGAACCGGTAAGCGAACTAGTGGTATTTTTACCATCCAAAATTAATACCCATTAAACTAATAAATTAGTTGGACTTATTGAAAGCCTAAACTACCATTAATACCCAAATTACCCTAATTAAACTAATGGCTAAAATATCTATCAAATTAATAAAAATCTAGCTAGTTAACATATTTAAAAAAAAAATAACACTAAAACCTTCCCCCATGTTATTTTCGTTCAATAAAGGGCCCCACCACTTGATCTTGTGGAAAATATTCAAAGATTGAGGCATGGCTTATGATTTGTGTGACTTACAAGTTGATGTAAAAGAATGGAAAACTCACCATACTTCATTACCATTTCCCATCATACTTTCAAGCAAGAAAAAAAAAAAACCTTCCTCCTTTCCCCTAGAATTCGGCAGCCACAAGACCACCACAAAACCATCTTTAAACTTTCCAAAAACATCCATTTTTTTTACTAAATCTAGCCACTACAAGATCATACACACTTGGGTTAAGCATGGAGCATACTTAGGAGCTTTCTTGGAGGCTTAATATTCTTCTAATGTTCTTATTTGGCTTGTGCAAAGTTGTAAGACTTCTAATCACCAAATTTATGTTTCTTGTTACTAGTTAAACTCAAAAGTACAAGTTGATCATCAAAAAGATTAATAAAAATCACACCAAAAACCCTAACCTCAAAGCTAATAAACACTAAATATAAATATATTATGTGTTGATTTATTAGATTTGTGATTGCTAGTTAGCATAATTTATGTTGATTATGTTAAAGTAAGTTGTTTTAAGTGGATGATCTTGTAAGATTAATTATATAAAGGATGATTTAAACATGGTAATGTTTAAATCTAAACAAGATCATCAACCTCATGATCCATGAACTTTACTACAACTTAAAGATGATTTATTACACATAAGTGATTTTTATAAAGAATAACCACCATGATTTTATTATGATCATCTTAAAAGTGTAGAAATCAAAGTGGTTAAAGTGGGAAACTTGATTTGAACATATGACAAAAATGATGTCTTCAAAAGTCTAGTAAAAAAATGTGAAGATTATTTGTTATAAACAAGTTGTTAAAAATATATTTATAAAATTCATGGAAATGAGGGTTAATATGTATGATATCATGCATGCAAAGTTGATACATTGGAACTTGATTTGGAAATTGATTATGATTATTTGGAAAATTGATTTGGTGATTTAAACGCGTTTTGAAAACGTGGGAAACGTCATAGTTCAGGGGAAACTATGGCGAATTTTTCTAAAAATCTAATCGCGATTAAAAATGGGATTAAAGGGTGATTAACAAGGTTAAACGCGATTAGTGGTCCTAAACGTCATTATGGAAACTTTGATGGGAATATTTAAGGTTTAAATATTCAAGAAGTTCTTATGAACTTAAACTTATTTTTTTTACAAAAATAAATGGGTAAAAATATAACAATGTGTAAATATAATTTTTGGTAAGAAAAATTATATATTTTTGGAAACTTGCTAAGTGCATGTGATGTGTGCTATATATGTGTATGTATTAGATACCTATAGGGTGATCAAAATAAATATACATACATGTTCCTACATGGTCCAAGGAAATGCTAGTAAAATCGGACAATTAAATAAAATGGCCGAAATGGAAATACATAACACTTGATGACGACAATTTGGGCGTATCGACATCGTGAACAAGTTACTACAATGTCGAGTCTAAAAATAACATATTTTTAGACACTAAAGCGAACGCATAACTAGTGGTCAAAAACAAGAATCCGGAAAGTCGAAAACTATAAAAATTACCAAGTATTTTCAAGTGAAAAACGAACATATTAAATTACATGCTTGGTGAATTTTTTGTAAAAATTGCAAGAGTATATTTAATGGACTCACTAGAAAACTAGGGCTAGGCCCAATAACAAGAAAACTAGGGCTAGGCCCAATAACATTAAAACGTGGGTTAAGCCCAATGACAAAGTATTCTAAAGATGACAAGCGAAAAGATAATAAAGAATTCAAGATGAACAACTTGTACGAGGTCCGAAAGACCTAGTGTCTAACGAGATTAGTACGCATGTAGGTTATTGACACGTACGGACGCTCACTTCGATATCATATTTCACAGAACGCAAACTTGTGAGTTCATGTCCCTCCTTTCACTGTTTTCAATGTTTTGTTTTCAAAAACATCGAGGGGAAATACATGTTAAAACTATTGGTATGTTAGTTACGGAGTAGATGGCATGATCAATGTGCATAAGTAGGGAAACTACATTTGGTAACCATTAATCACTTAGTGACCAAGGTGCAAAAGGTGTAGATCTATTGGGCTTGAGGCACGCCCCACACCTGGTTGGTATACCCTGGAGTGCTTTTGTGATCCCAATGATGACAAAGTGTTCTCGGTTTGGTTATTTTGCTTATGGTGCATTATGTCAGGGGGCTCGCTACCCACTGATAGATCCTTAACAGACTCCATGTATGAATCAGAGCATACCATGATTTTAAGATAACTATTACAAGATTTCACATGATAACAAATACTGCATGAACTCGCTCAACTTTTGTTGACTTTTTAAAACTACATGTATTTCACGAAACAGGTCTTGAGCCGGTGATTCACTATGGGATTCGGGAAAACAAATGACAACGATTGCCACTTTTGAAGGGTTTGTCTTCTATATCCCAACTTCGTATGGGTATATAGGAAACAAAACCTTACTAAGTTTTATGTTAAAACTGTCTTTTGGTGATGTGTAAAACAAGCTGATAACTATGTTATGTCTAATGTTGTGAACATGTATGGTACTTGAAAACTACTTTTGGGAAAATATGTAAATATTCGTTAGAATTTATATAAATGTGGCATCGTTGTTGGTTCATGTTGTTAAATACATTTGGATGCAATGATTACCTTTCTTACGTCACACACAATACGCTTCCGCTACTAGCAGGGTGTGACAGATTGGTATCAGAGCCCCGATTGTAGTGAACCAGGGAAAAACTTTTACAAAGTTTGGTCTACAATCACCGAAGGGCTCACACATGAAAACAAAGTCAATAACAGTACAAAAGTGATTTCAAAAGTATGACAAAAGGTTTTCATTGTGTCACTATAACATGAGGATCTATCACGCGGGCTCTGCCATAAGTGGCGAACAAGGATCAATATATGGTTAGTCTATAAGGAATAGACTCGAAACACTAGGAATTACATGTGAAACACGAGAACAAAAATAACATGAGATTTAGTGATTATATATATAATGTATTTATATATGTGTTGTACGGAATATTTGCCAAGAATGAAAATACCTTCGACTATGAAGTCTATTATTACACTTGACTCACGCGATGAGAATGATGACCTCGCGCCCATTACGAAGCTTATGGCGGACGTGGTTCCTGAGTGAGACCCTAAAGCATTGATCCCATTGAAGATGGTTATTTTCCCTCAGATAGTATATGTCCGGCTTCGGTAGTGATGACGAGGCGGAGGTAGCGGCCTTAGACAACAACTCTACTAGTGGGATGAGGTCCCTGAGGCTCATACTAATCGTGATTTATGACACTGTCGTCCAAACAAGGAAGATGAAGTACTCATCTTAAAGGTGCCCCTCCAGTTGCTAATATTACGAATTCCTTTATTTCTATCACGTCTAACGTTGTGCCCTTTCACGAATAATGACAATGGGCGTTAGCACGTGGACCATCATGAAGGTCCCTCCTTTGTTGAAGGTATATAGACAATAGTGTCCTCTCTTTGACGGATTGGCGACTTGAACGAGAGAATGCTAGGGTGACCATACAAGACAATTTATTATTACGGGGGCCCACGTAATAACAACTTGTAGTGTATGGAAATCCTGGTGGGCTCTGCGGGTCAAGCTAATGATCACTAATCCATTCAAAATTCTTAAGTTGTTCAAATTACTATCTAGTAGAACACTAACCGGAATGGTTACTATAACACTCTACGATACAGGAAGACTACACCTATTGTTTGCACTTAACATTCGATCTATAACACGAGTCGTCTGAGACTAGTCATCGAAAGTAAACAAAACTCGTTAGCCACTCATGGAGGATTTTTCCTCAACATTCTCGAAATTCTTGTACATGGGTTGGTTCTTTGGTGTCTATGACACCTTACCTTATCTTAGTTATCGGAGATGATTACATTAAACTCTGCTGTTTGATATTTGTCTTATTCCAAGGGATACTATGGCATGAGCCAAGCTACAACCCTTTCATTGTATTATTCGACATCTATGGAAATTATAACAATTTTGTCGAAGCTCGTGGAGCTCAAGGAGTATCAACGTATTCGTCACACGGGCTAGTGCGGCGAAGGATTTTTCCTACTTTGGGCGATCGAGATCCAGGAAGTATGGCATACACGTTGTAAAAAAAATAAAAAAATTGGAGACGACCGTTCGGTTTCTCCTCCTCAACAAATTACTTCTTTTCCCATTTAGGCACATGGCTATTACACTCAAGAGGTACTATGCATTTTGGAATGTATTTATTCATGAATATCATTGTTCAAACATACCGGAGCAACGCCGTCTTGAGGTTTCCCTGACCAATCATATTCTTAATTCATAGGCGCATGATAGGCTATATCTGTCCAAATAAAAGCCTAGACCCAATGATACTATGTATCGAAAACAACGTGGTGTCGATAAGAAAATCTACGCCTAGAAGAGGGTCAGTTAATCAGCGCCCTACTATTAAAGTTGAACTAGAGGTCATATGGAACAACATGAGGTTGTCGAGTCGACACTAGTGATGGTACTGATGGTACCGGTAGTTCAAGTGGTTCAAATCCCGATGGGATGAGAATGAGTGGCAATGCTACACTTGGAGATGCAATCACACCAGATTTTAATCCTAAGGCTTTTCCGGATTATAAGCCGCGAGATCTCATTGATACGGAAGGTGTGGTGATTTCTATCCGCTAGATAAAGACAAGGAAGTCAGTTAACCTTGCTAATAAATGTACTCCTAAGTAAACGTTTTGGTAAACGAATAGCCTTCTATTGAATGAGGCGATAACTTGGTGGAATCTCCAAGTGCAAACTATAGGGAGTAATACAACAAAGAGGTTATTGTGGGAAGAACTCAAGAATCTTAAGCGAGAAGAGTATTGCTCGCTAGTGGAAAATTCCAAGTTTGGGAACCGAGCTCTAGAACTCGATCATGATTAGAGCTAATGTTTTTAGTTACCCCCGATGCCTCTATGAACTCTCAAGGATTATGGCATACTGGGTAACACTCTAATCCAAACGCACTAAGCGCTACATTTGGGGTTTAGCCCTGAGATCCGAATCATGATCACATCATGTCACCCTACCTAGATTTATTTTCAAGTAACTCTCTCAGTTAGTCTCACCAAGGATGTGGTGAGGATGGGGGACTGTCCAATGAGGGTGTTAAGAGAATGAGAAATCCCGTGACAAGCAAAGCGAAGGCAATTACTGCCATAATCGATATTCGCATTAAGAAGTATGCTAATAACTTGTCAAAATTCAGAATGAGATAGGTGAAACTTTCATCACGAGGGCACTTGCAAAAGTGACAAGAGTAACAGTGTGGTGAGACTTGGCACAAAACAGAAACTAATGAGTTAGCTATATTTAAGAATGAACGAGGTGGTTTTTTTTACTGTGGCAAGGAGGTCACTACGAGCATGGATGGTTAAGGATGAATCAAGCTAGTGAGTAAGCAAGTCTAGGGGTATGCTCTACTCTACAACCATCATGTATCAATTCTTTGGATACCAACGTCGGCTTAACTTAGTGTCTTTAGATACTAAGCATATACACGAATTAGAGTCATGTAGGTTAAACATATCTTGCTCTATCAAGTTAGCTAATGAGGAATTAGCGAAGTCATGTGAAGTCATTAAGGGTCACCGATACGTTCCTATCAACCGACCCGTTGCATCCGTGTTGTTTAACACCGGTGTCGGTATTAGCTTCATCCCCATAAAATTTAAAGTAGGCTTGGCCGAGTCAAGTAAACAAGACGTCCTCCCATTCAATAAGATTGACCAATGGTAAATTAGTCAAGTCAGGAAAGACATCAAAGGATGCACACTCGAACTTGGAGCACAAAAATTCAGTAACGACTTTTCACTCATTCAATTAGGTTGTTACGACTTAACTTCTGGCATAGACTGGTTGGCCGACAACCGAGCAGGAGTATTTGTGATGCGAAAACTATTATTCTTTTTCCCCCTGTCTGACGAGAGAACATATTTTGGTGCACGGAGAGAAACACGACACACGGCTGCTGACCAACAACTGTATGAAGGCTCGGAAGAGTCTGAGAACTGGATGCATCGTCTTTCTTGTCCATGTGGTCGACAAGAAGGCCGAGTAGTGCAAGGTGGAGGACATCCCTATGGTAAGGGAACACCCTGAAGTCTTTCCAGAAGACTTGACGGGACTACCTCCGCAGCGACAAGTCGAATTCAGTATCGATCATGTGCCAGGAGCTGCACCGGTGGCGAAAGCTTCATATAGACTCGCACCCTCGGAGATGCAGGAATTATCTACTCAGCTTCAGGAATTGTTTGACAAAGGATTCAATAGACCGAGTTTCTCACCTTGGGGAGCTCCGGTGCTATTTGTCAAGAAGAAGGACGGAACCTTTCGAATGTACATCGATTACAGAGAACTAAACAAGCTAACTATCAAAAATCGGTATCCTTTACCGAGGATTGATGACTTGTTTGATCAGTTACAAGGTTCCATCTTCTACTCCAAGATCGATCTAGGATCCGGATACCATCAACTGAGGGTTCAGGAGGAAAGCATTCCTAAGACAGCGTTTAGGACTCGCTATGGGCATTATGAGTTCCTTGTTATGCCTTTCGGCTTAACGAACGCTCCCGCTGTATTCATGGACTTGATGAATCGGGTATGTAAACCATAGCTGGACAAGTTCGTGATCGTATTCATTGATGACATTTTAATATACTCACGAACAGAGGCGGAACACGAGCAACACTTGAGAACTATTTTGGAGTTACTTAAGAAGGAACAATTGTACGCCAAGTTCTCAAAATGCGAATTTTGGATTCGTGAAGTACAATTCCTCGGTCATGTGGTGAATGGGAACGGAATACATGTTGATCCAATTAAGATAGAAGCCATAAAGAGCTGGAACACTCCGAGGACCCCAACGAAAGTAAGACAATTTCTGGGTTTAGCGGGGTACTATCGAAGATTCATAGAGAATTTTTCTAAAATTGCTCAACCGCTAACCTCGCTCACTCAAAAGGATAGAAAGTTCGATTGGGGTGAAAAACAGGAAATGGCATTCCAAACGCTCAAAGATAAACTATGCCAAGCGCCAATCTTATCACTCCCTGACGGCACCGATGACTTCGTGGTGTACTGTGATGCATCGCGTCAAGGCTTGGGTTGCGTGTTAATGCAACGTGAAAAAGTCATCGCGTACGCGTCGCGACAGTTAAAAGTTCATGAAAAGAACTATACCACTCACGACCTAGAGTTGGGCGCAGTGGTATTCGCTTTAAAGATTTGGCGTCACTATCTCTATGGTACTAAGTGTACCATATTCACTGATCATAGAAGTCTTCAACAAATATTCAATAAAAAAGAATTAAACATGCGCCAGCGGCGATGGGTGGAATTGTTGAATGACTATGACTGTGAAATCAGATACCATCCGGGGAAAGCAAACGTTGTGGCAGATGCTTGAGTAGGAAAGAATGAGTTAAAACATTACGAGTACGAGCTTTAGAGTTTACAATTCAAAAGAGCTTTACCACTCGAGTGCATGATGCACAACAAGAAACTCTAAAACTGGAAAACATTCAAGCAGAATCCTTATGGGGATTAGAGAAACAAATGGAAGAGAACAAAGATGACACTTTATATTTCATGGGAAGGACAAATGGAAGAGAACAAAGATGACACTTTATATTTCATGGGAAGGATCTGGATCCCATATTTTGGCGGTCTAGGAGACTCGGTGCTGGACGAAGCACACAAGTCGAAATATTCAATACATCCAGGATCCGATAAGATGTATCAAGACTTAAAATAATACTATTGGTAGCCTAATCGAAAGGTTCGCAAACAGTGCGATGACAGAAGAGAGTGAGCACACAAGTATTCTCAAGCAATAGCATATAGTAGGTTCTGTAATCTAAGCATACCCCGAGCAAAGTTCTATGTAATTCTAGCAAGTAGGTAAAGTAACATGAATAGTAGTACCTATGATGTTGAGCCTTGCACGTGGAGCGAAGCGTCGTTGTGGATCGTTGAGCACTGTTCTGGTTATAGTCTGGTTTTAACAAAATCGTTTTCCACTTATTAAAACCGAGTTCTCTATAACCAATGGCTCTGATACCAATCTGTCACACCCCCAAAATCCACACGCGGAGTATCACCGCTTGGAGGCGTGACTGACCAGGATCAAGCCACCAATCATATCAAACATAATAAATATTAAATGTAATTTAAACCAGACGATATGAAAGGTGTTCAAACAAAACATGTTAAGTGTATAGCGGAAGCATAAAATGTAAACCCAACGTAAGTAATAAGTTCAAATGTTTAAATGTTTTATCATAAGTTCCACATTCCGTGCCCACAACGACCGCATCTCCCGTGCAAGCTCCAAATGTACCTAAGGTCCTGCAAGGCATGCAGCAGAGAGTCAACAACTAGTTGAGCGAGTTCACAGTGAATAAGTTCTTTATAACAAATCATATATGCATTCAGTGGGGGTTTCCCACGTAGATACGTACTAATGGTGGGGGTTTCCCATGGTCATAGGTATTACTAGTGGGGGTTTCCCACGTTTATCTTTACAAATGGGGCTTCCCATGTTTGCACTTACTAGACTATTTGCAACCATGTGTTCTTCTTAATCCGAGAACAGGAATACGTACAAGGTCACGTAGGATTTACGTGAGTGCCCTTCCCCGAGGACAGTGGTACGTGTGGGGTTTACGTAGGATTTACGTAAGTGTCCTTCCGACCCGGAAGACAATGGTAGGTATTAGTTTACGTAGGTTTTACGTAAGTGTCCTCCCGACCCGGGAGACGATGGTAGATACTAGGTTACGTAGGTTTTACGTAAGTGTCCTGACTATCCTGAGGACGATGGTCTATAGTCTAGCGATAGCGTAAGTACGAGTAGTTATCCATTTCAAATAATCCAACCCGATTCCCAACCCGAGAATCCCATGCCTTGGCTGTGTGAACTCACCTTGGTTTGCTCGGTATGCTAAGTTTGTGCTCAAAGTAAATCAATCACGTCCTAAAGTATGCACGTATACATAATCAGTTTGTAGTCACAAGGTACACGTATATGCAGGTAGTACGTATTCGTAATCACACAAGTCATGTATATCATTTAACAGCAGTTAGATATTCCAGTTAACACTTAACAGAATTAACTCAAGTTACTGTGCTGATACACGTTTGGCGAAACACACATGTTGGCGAAACACTTGTATTGGCGAAACACTTTTATTGACGAAACACTTTTATTGACGAAACACATGTTCTGTTTCGTCGAGTCTTGTTTGGCGAAACAAGATCTTTATCTCGTCGACTGTCCTTGGCGAAACACATTCTGTTTCGCCAAGATGTCAGTTTCGTCCAACTTGATACGGGTTGAAGTCAGTTACGTAAACCATGTAAACCCTAGCTGCCGTCATCATCATGTAATCATGCAGAAATTATTCAATCACAGAATCATCGAATCGTCATCATACTATAATCATCACATCACTTTAACTTCTAGCATGAACCCTAGTTTACGCGTACAACATATCGATTAACCTACAACATCATATCATCGAGTCCTATCCGTGATTTCAACAGGTTCCTCGACGAAGTGCAACCGCTCGTCGATAGTGAGTTCCTTCAAGGGAACTATGTGGGTCTCATCTGACATACACTTCTTCAGATTCGACACGTGAAAGACGTTGTGAACTGCACTGAGTTCAGCTGGTAAGTTCAATCTGTAGGCTACCCTGCCTATCTTCTCAATAACTTCGAAAGGTCCAACGTATCGTGGATTAAGTTTGCCGTGTTTGCCAAAACGAACCACACCCTTCCAGGGCGAAACTTTGAGTAGCGCTCGATCCCCAACCTGGAATTCGAGTAGTTTTCTATCTTTATCGGCGTATGCTTTCTGACGGTCACGAGCTGCCGCCATGCGTTGTCGTATTTGAGCAATCTTTTCAGTAGTGTCAACTACCATTTCTGGACCTGTGATCTGACTATCTCCCACCTCAGCCCAACAGAGAGGTGACCGGCATTTACGCCCGTACAATGCCTCGAATGGAGCAGCTTTAATGCTGGTGTGGTAGCTGTTATTGTACGAAAATTCCACAAGTGGCAGATGTTTTTCCCAACCATTGCCAAAGTCGATTACGCACGCTCGAAGCATGTCTTCCAGAGTTTGAATAGTGCGCTCAGACTGCCCATCCGTCTGAGGATGATAAGCTGTGCTCATGTCTAAACGAGAGCCAAAAGATTTGTGCATTGCTTGCCACAGTTCTAAAGTAAAACGTGCATCATGATCAGAGATAATAGAAGTGGGCACTCCGTGCCTTGAGACCACTTCCTTCAAGTACACATCTGCTAGTGTGGAGAACTTGTCCGTTTCCTTGATAGCCAAGAAGTAAGCAGACTTTGTGAGTCGATCCACGATCACCCATATAGTATCATTTCCGCGCTGAGATCTAGGTAAGCCAGTAACAAAATCCATGGAAATTTGTTCCCATTTCCATTGGGGTATCTCAGGTTGTTGAAGTGGACCTGACGGTTTCTGATATTCTGCCTTGACTCTCGCACAAGTCAAGCATTTGCTAACGTATGTGGCTATGTGGGCCTTCATGCTAGGCCACCAGTATGTAGTTTTGATATCGTGGTACATTTTATCCGAACCTGGATGTACCGAGTAGCGAGACTTATGAGCTTCATCCATTACCAGCTCGCGTAAGTTACCATAGTGTGGGACCCAGATGCGTCCTGTGACGTAGTAAGCACCATCTTCCTTCTGTTCTAAGCGTTGCCTTGAGCCGCGTAGGGCTTCAGCCCTGGCGTTGTCTGGTTTCAATGCTTCTACCTGAGCATTTCGTATTTGGGAAGGAAGACTAGACTGTATAGTGAGTTGTAAAGCTCGCACGCGCTTAGGCGTGGTGTCCTTTCGACTGAGGGCGTCAGCCACAACATTGGCTTTGCCTGGGTGGTACCTGATTGAGCATTCATAGTCATTCAACAGTTCGACCCATCGTCGCTGTCGCATATTCAGTTCCTTCTGTTTGAATATATGTTCGAGGCTTCTGTGGTCAGTGTAGATAGCACATTTGGTACCGTACAAGTAGTGTCGCCATATCTTAAGTGCAAAAACAACCGCTCCCAGCTCTAAATCGTGTGTAGTGTAATTCCGTTCGTGAATCTTAAGTTGGCGCGAAGTATAAGCAATAACTTTATCCCGTTGCATCAACACACATCCAAGACCCTGGATAGATGCATCACAATAGACTACAAAATCATCCGTGCCTTCAGGCAGTGAGAGGATAGGTGCGCTACAAAGTCTATCCTTTAAGTGCTGAAACGCTGATTCCTGTGTATTACCCCAACGATAAGCAACACCTTTCTGTGTCAGTAGTGTAAGCGGTTGTGCGATCTTTGAGAAGTCTTTGATGAACCGTCTGTAATAGCCCGCCAAACCCAAGAATTGGCGTATTTCAGTTGGTGTGCGAGGTGCAGGCCAGTTCTTGATCGAATCCACCTTGGATGGATCAACATGAATTCCATCCTTGTTTACTACGTGGCCTAGGAAGTGGACTTCACGAAGCCAAAAGTCGCATTTTGAAAACTTAGCGTATAACTGTTCCGTTCGAAGAAGTTCCAAAATAAGTCGTAAGTGCTGCTCGTGTTCCTCCTGACTCTTCGAATAGATCAGGATGTCGTCTATGAAAACAATGACAAACTTGTCAAGATAGGGTTTGCACACCCTGTTCATAAGATCCATGAAAACCGCAGGCGCGTTCGTTAATCCGAAAGGCATGACCAGAAACTCGTAGTGGCCGTAGCGTGTTCTGAACGCTGTTTTGGAGACGTCTTCATCCCGGACTCTCAGTTGATGATACCCTGACCTTAGATCAATCTCCGAGTAATAGCTCGACCCTTGTAACTGGTCGAATAAATCGTCGATGCGTGGAAGAGGATAGCGATTCTTCACAGTCACCTTGTTCAGTTCGCGGTAGTCTATACACATGCGGAAGGTACCGTCCTTCTTCTTTACAAATAGTACTGGAGCTCCCCAAGGCGAAGAGCTAGGACGTATGAAACCCTTTTCCAAGAGTTCTTGCAGTTGCTAAGACAGTTCTTCCAGTTCGGTTGGAGCTAAGCGATAAGGCGCTCGAGCTATGGGTGCTGCTCCTGGAGCGAGCTCGATCTGAAATTCAACCTGACGGTGAGGCGGTAACCCAGGTAACTCTTCAGGAAACACTTGAGGAAAATCGCGTACTACTGGAATATCCTCAATCTTTTTCTCTTTCTTCGTTGTATCAGTAACGAGTGCTAAAACAGCTGTATGGCCCTTTCGTAAACACTTCTGAGCCTTCAAGAAGGATATGATGCCACTCACGACACCACTCTTGTCGCCTTGAACTTCGAGAGGTTCTTTACCAGAACGGGGAATACGAATGATCTTCTCCTTGCATAGGATCTCTGCTTGCAGTTGGGACAACCAATCCATACCGATGACGATGTCGATGTCGAAACTACTCAGAGTTATAGGAATGAGATCGATGGAGAAAGTCTGACCAGCGAGGATAAGATTACAACCTTGAACTATGTGTGTGGCCTCTAAACTTTTACCGTTAGCTAACTCTACGACATGTTTGGTGTTCAAAAGTGTTGGTGCGCGTTTAAGCATTTGACTAACTTTCAGAGACATATAACTGGTATCCGCACCCGAATCAAATAATACAGTAACATAAAAATCGTCGAGAAGAAACTTACCCATAATCACATTAGGATCGTTCCTTGCATCAGCCTGACCAATCACAAATGCTCGTCCCCTAGCACCATTGTTGTTGTTGTTTCCCCCATTGTTGTTGTTCCCATTGCCCTGGTTGTTGTTGTTGTTATTCTGATTCTGGTTTAACTGTGGGCAATCCCGCTTAAAGTGGCTCTCAGCCCCGCACTGAAAGCATCCCCTAATTCCTTGTTGTTGTTGTTGCGGCTGGTTTTGTGGAGCTGGTGGCTGTTGTTGCTGGTTTTGATTTACAGGTCGTGGGCTCCTACAATCCTTGGCCTCATGACCCATCTTGAAACATCTTTGACAACGACCCTTGTTGCACTGGCCACTGTGGTGCCTGTTACAATTGTGGCACTTGGGGTGGTTTCCTCGATAAACTCTCTGCCCATGACTACCAGATGACTGCTGACTGGGACTCTGATAATCATTAGTCTTGCGTTGCTGATCTTGAGACTGAACGGTAGCTGAACCCCTGCTGGAATCCCCCTCCCATTTCCGCTTGTTTTCACTGGGAGTAGCAGGTGTAGCTGAAGTAGTAGCGGTAGTAGTACTGATGCGTTTAGGCAACTTGTTTTGCTCCACCGCCTGATCAGTGAGACGGTGAGCCAACTGAACAACCTGCTGGTAGGTGGCAAGGTTTGCTGAAGTCACAAGACTTTGGATTTCTGGCACTAGTCCGCCGAGATAAAGTTCGATACGCTTAGCTGGAGGGTCCACCATAGTAGGACAAAGTAATGCTAGCTCATTAGATCTCTTAGTGAACGCCTCAATCTCTGATCCCGTCATCTTGAGGTTAAAGAACTCAACCTCCAGCTTATGAATATCATCTCGACTGCAGTATTCCTCTTTGATCATCTCTTTAAAGTTGTTCCATGGGGTGGCGTTAGCAGCAACCAACCCTAGTATTTGGACCTGAGCTTTCCACCATGTGAGGGCTAAACCCTCGAGAGTACCAGTAGCATACTTCACCCTGCGTGCCTCAGGGCATTCACACATCTCGAACACCGACTCTAGCTTTTCAAACCAGTGGAGGAGACCTACGGCTCCTTCAGTGCCGCTGAAAGTAGTTGGACGACAGTCCATGAAAGTTTTGAAAGTGCAAACAGGTGGTTGACCTGTTGTGTAAGAATCAGAGTAAGGTTAAACACAAGAGTTGGTTTTAGGAATGTAGGATCTAAGGATCCTAGTGTGAGTTGTAACTGCAGGGTATACCTCCTGCTTGTGCGGCTGCAACTGCCGCAGTAACTCGTTCGTTAATGAGAGCCGTCAACTGGGCTTGTGTCATGTTGATACGTCCAGACATGATCTTCATAATAAAGATAACATGAGTGAGATAGGTTCGCAAACAGTGCGATGACAGAAGAGAGTGAGCACACAAGTATTCTCAAGCAATAGCATATAGTAGGTTCTGTAATCTAAGTATACCCCGAGCAAAGTTCTATGTAATTCTAGCAAGTAGGTAAAGTAACATGAATAGTAGTACCTATGATGTTGAGCCTTGCACGTGGAGCGAAGCGTCGTTGTGGATCGTTGAGCACTGTTCTGGTTATAGTCTGGTTTTAACAAAATCGTTTTCCACTTATTAAAACCGAGTTCTCTATAACCAATGGCTCTGATACCAATCTGTCACACCCCCAAAATCCACACGCGGAGTATCACCGCTTGGAGGCGTGACTGACCAGGATCAAGCCACCAATCATATCAAACATAATAAATATTAAATGTAATTTAAACCAAACGATATGAAAGGTGTTCAAACAAAACATGTTAAGTGTATAGCGGAAGCATAAAATGTAAACCCAACGTAAGTAATAAGTTCAAATGTTTAAATGTTTTATCATAAGTTCCACATTCCGTGCCCACAATGACCGCATCTCCCGTGCAAGCTCCAAATGTACCTAAGGTCCTGCAAGGCATGCAGCAGAGAGTCAACAACTAGTTGAGCGAGTTCACAGTGAATAAGTTCTTTATAACAAATCATATATGCATTCAGTGGGGGTTTCCCACGTAGATACGTACTAATGGTGGGGGTTTCCCATGGTCATAGGTATTAATAGTGGGGGTTTCCCACGTTTATCTTTACTAATGGGGCTTCCCAT
This sequence comes from Helianthus tuberosus, assembly GCA_030545235.1. Lineage (NCBI taxonomy): Eukaryota > Viridiplantae > Streptophyta > Magnoliopsida > Asterales > Asteraceae > Helianthus > Helianthus tuberosus. Next base: position 6,317 of record JARYGA010003787.1, on the reverse strand, counting down.
GTTTGCACTTACTAGACTATTTGCAACCATGTGTTCTTCTTAATCCGAGAACAGGAATACGTACAAGGTCACGTAGGATTTACGTGAGTGCCCTTCCCCGAGGACAGTGGTACGTGTGGGGTTTACGTAGGATTTACGTAAGTGTCCTTCCGACCCGGAAGACAATGGTAGGTATTAGTTTACGTAGGTTTTACGTAAGTGTCCTCCCGACCCGGGAGACGATGGTAGATACTAGGTTACGTAGGTTTTACATAAGTGTCCTGACTATCCTGAGGACGATGGTCTATAGTCTAGCGATAGCGTAAGTACGAGTAGTTATCCATTTCAAATAATCCAACCCGATTCCCAACCCGAGAATCCCATGCCTTGGCTGTGTGAACTCACCTTGGTTTGCTCGGTATGCTAAGTATGTGCTCAAAGTAAATCAATCACGTCCTAAAGTATGCACGTATACATAATCAGTTTGTAGTCACATGGTACACGTATATGCAGGTAGTACGTATTCGTAATCACACAAGTCATGTATATCATTTAACAGCAGTTAGATATTCCAGTTAACACTTAACAGAATTAACTCAAGTTACTGTGCTGATACACGTTTGGCGAAACACACATGTTGGCGAAACACTTATATTGGCGAAACAATTTTATTGACGAAACACTTTTATTGACGAAACACATTTCTGTTTCGTCGAGTCTTGTTTGGCGAAACAAGATCTTTATCTCGTCGACTGTCCTTGGCGAAACACATTCTGTTTCGCCAAGATGTCAGTTTCGTCCAACTTGATACGGGTTGAAGTCAGTTACGTAAACCATGTAAACCCTAGCTGCCGTCATCATCATGTAATCATGCAGAAATTATTCAATCACAGAATCATCGAATCGTCATCATACTATAATCATCACATCACTTTAACTTCTAGCATGAACCCTAGTTTACGCGTACAACATATCGATTAACCTACAACATCATATCATCGAGTCCTATCCAGATGCTAACGTGCATTCAGAATCAGATTATGATAAAAATATCCAGAACCGAGCATTTGATTGTATTAAGTTTCGCATAACATTGTATATATATCCTACTACATCATACATATCGAAATCTATATCATCATCATACTCTTATCACAGCAATAACACACATCAATCACATATCCAAACATGAATCGAGATAATACAGGAACATGAAATCGATTAACAAACACACACTAACCGCTTCGAGATGAACAAACAAGGATTCGAGAGCTAGGGAACGCTAGATTGCCGTCAACAGAGAAGGAGAGACTCTAGGGTTTCGGTTGTTATGATAAAAGTGTGAAACTGATGTTGTTTCACGTTTTAAAACTCGAAATAACGTGTTGGGCCCGAACTGGGCTTCGGTGAAACTGGGCTCGGCGAAACAGCCTGTTTCGTCGAGAAGGTTGTTGGCGAAACAGATTCAGTTTCGTCGGAATCGATCTTGGCGAATCTCACTTGTGTTTCGTCGGGTTCTTTTATAGTTTAACAGTTTAAGTTTTACAAACAGTACACATGTTATACAATCACACATAACCATGCAATCACAACTATATATTCAAAGTCAACGTGCATTAAATGCGCATAAAGAATGTCGGAATTTCGAGTTGTCACAAAAAATCACACCAAAAACCCTAACCTCAAAGCTAATAAACACTAAATATAAATATATTATGTGTTGATTTATTAGATTTGTGATTGCTAGTTAGCATAATTTATGTTGATTATGTTAAAGTAAGTTGTTTTAAGTGGATGATCTTGTAAGATTAATTATATAAAGGATGATTTAAACATGGTAATTTTTAAATCTAAACAAGATCATCAACCTCATGATCCATGAACTTTACTACAACATAAAGATGATTTATTACACATAAGTGATTTTTATAAAGAATAACCACCATGATTTTATTATGATCATCTTAAAAGTGTAGAAATCAAAGTGGTTAAAGTGGGAAACTTGATTTGAACATATGACAAAAATGATGTCTTCAAAAGTCTAGTAAAAAAAATGTGAAGATTATTTGTTATAAACAAGTTGTTAAAATATATTTATAAAATTCATGGAAATGAGGGTTAATATGTATGATATCATGCATGCAAAGTTGATACATTGGAACTTGATTTGGAAATTGATTATGATTATTTGGAAAATTGATTTGGTGATTTAAACGCGTTTTGAAAACGTGGGAAACGTCATAGTTCAGGGGAAACTATGGCGAATTTTTCTAAAAATCTAATCGCGATTAAAAATGGGATTAAAGGGTGATTAACAAGGTTAAACGTGATTAGTGGTCCTAAACGTCATTATGGAAACTTTGATGGGAATATTTAAGGTTTAAATATTCAAGAAGTTCTTATGAACTTAAACTTATTTTTTTTACAAAAATAAATGGGTAAAAATATAACAATGTGTAAATATAATTTTTGGTAAGAAAAATTATATATTTTTGGAAACTTGCTAAGTGCATGTGATGTGTGCTATATATGTGTATGTATTAGATACCTATAGGGTGATCAAAATAAATATACATACATGTTCCTACATGGTCCAAGGAAATGCTAGTAAAATCGGACAATTAAATAAAATGGCTGAAATGGAAATACATAACACTTGATGACGACAATTTGGGCGTATCGACATCGTGAACAAGTTACTACAATGTCGAGTCTAAAAATAACATATTTTTAGACACTAAAGCGAACGCATAACTAGTGGTCAAAAACAAGAATCTGGAAAGTCGAAAACTATAAAAATTACCAAGTATTTTCAAGTGAAAAACGAACCTATTAAATTACATGCTTGGTGAATTTTTGGTAAAAATTGCAAGAGTATATTTAATGGACTCACTAGAAAACTAGGGCTACGCCCAATAACAAGAAAACTAGGGCTAGGCCCAATAACATTAAAACGTGGGTTAAGCCCAATGACAAAGTATTCTAAAGATGACAAGCGAAAAGATAATAAAGAATTCAAGATGAACAACTTGTACGAGGTCCGAAAGACCTAGTGTCTAACGAGATTAGTACGCATGTAGGTTATTGACACGTACGGACGCTCACTTCGATATCATATTTCACGGAACGCAAACTTGTGAGTTCATGTCCCTCCTTTCACTGTTTTCAATGTTTTGTTTTCAAAAACATCGAGGGGAAATACATGTTAAAACTATTGGTATGTTAGTTACGGAGTAGATGGCATGATCAATGTGCATAAGTAGGGAAACTACATTTGGTAACCATTAATCACTTAGTGACCAAGGTGCAAAAGGTGTAGATCTATTGGGCTTGAGGCACGCCCCACACCTGGTTGGTATACCCTGGAGTGCTTTTGTGATCCCAATGATGACAAAGTGTTCTCGGTTTGGTTATTTTGCTTTTGGTGCATTATGTCAGGGGGCTCGCTACCCACTGATAGATCCTTAACAGACTCCATGTATGAATCAGAGCATACCATGATTTTAAGATAACTATTACAAGATTTCACATGATAACAAATACTGCATGAACTCGCTCAACTTTTGTTGACTTTTTAAAACTACATGTATTTCAGGAAACAGGTCTTGAGCCGGTGATTCACTATGGGATTCGGGAAAACAAATGACAACGATTGCCACTTTTGAAGGGTTTGTCTTCTATATCCCAACTTCGTATGGGTATATAGGAAACAAAACCTTACTAAGTTTTATGTTAAAACTATCTTTTGGTGATGTGTAAAACAAGCTGATAACTATGTTATGTCTAATGTTGTGAACATGTATGGTACTTGAAAACTACTTTTGGGAAAATATGTAAATATTCGTTAGAATTTATATAACTATGGCATCGTTGTTGGTTCATGTTGTTAAATACATTTGGATGCAATGATTACCTTTCTTACGTCACACACAATACGCTTCCGCTACTAGCAGGGTGTGACAGCAAACACCTAATCAATAGGTGTTTTGGACTAAAACAATCAACCACTGTGATCCGGATTGAAATTGGGATCTGCATGTTTTCCAAACTTAACATGTATTTTAGGGAATTAGTGGACTATGACGGGATTCTCAAAGAAGATAACAAGTATCGGAACTCCATGCCATATTTTGGAGGGTTTAACTCTTATATTCCGCCTCTTTGCGGCAATATGATGGTTTAAACCTCAGTAGTTTATTTTCATTTTGATGTATGAAATAACAACACTTTACTTTCATGTTAATGGTATGTAACCGACACACTAAACTTATGTTGTGATCTTTTGAAAACAATTATGTAATGGCAATGGAGTATGTTTATTCATATAGTATGTTCATGTACATCGATATTTGTGCAATGAAAACCATACAGATCACACCTCGCGCTTCCTCTATGAGCGGGTGTGACAGGTTGGTATCAGAGCATCGATTGTAGTGAACCAGGATTCTTTCTCGAGTCTAAGTCTACAATCACTAGGGATCTCTCAAGAAAACCATTTAAACACAAACAAATGTTTTCATTTGCATAAACATTTTCCATGGTCCATTTTCAACAAGAATTCATCTCGTACAAATCAAGCAAGGACATTAGTGTCTTACTCATCTAAATGGTAGACATGAAACTTTAAGTTAATCCACACAACTCAATTAGGATAACTTAAAATGAACATTATGTGAATTCAAACATTTCGTGTATATATTTAAAGTAACAATTGATCATACATGTCGAACAACTTATTTCCCCAGGTTATAAGGTCTTCATCTAAGGGTAGCAATGTATACGACGACATGGATCCCATGGAGTTAGTATCTGATGACTAGATTGTGACAGAAGTTCAGGTTATCACACCAGACAGCGAGTCTGCATCCGACGAAGATTTGGATGACTTTCAGTCGTTCGCACTTCTAGGCGACATCATCGATGATGATGTGTTAGCTATTCCCCCTCTACTCAACGCATAGTTATTATGGGTCACCCGGAGGGTGAACACATAGTGAGGTTATACCTTTTGACGTCACTCCTCTTGATGTTATACCTTTTATCGTCGATCTCGACGATGACGACGACGTCATTCCAGTGATTCCAGTGGATCACGTGGATGCAGATTTGGGAGACGGGGAAGTTCATGATGTGGTTATTTTGGATGTCGCATCACCTGTGGTCTCGGTGATGGACATTTCTTCAGATTCGGACGCCGATTCAGATGATCCCTCTTATGCATCTGTTACTTCATCTGCACTACAGGCCGTTGGCCTACAGCGATACCTAGACTTTGGGGATGATATCATGCCAACTGAGCCAGTCATCCCTGCACCTGTTCAGGTCCCTACTCCACCACATACCCCAGTTCATGCACCTACTGATGTGCCTATTCGGGCACCTATTTCGGATGGATCTACCGATCACATACGTCTTATGCGTTTTACTCCCACCAGTTTACCCACTCGTCACCCAGACGAGGCAGGACCCTCAGGACACGCACATATCCCACCTGGAGAGACCGACCCTTACTATCCACCACAGGTTCCAGTCGAGATCCTTGCGACACCACACTCTCCACCGCATGTTATGCCTACTACTTACCCGTACCATCCAGTTCACTACCCGAGCATTTCTACTTATGCCCTTATCCTCTCTCAGCAGTTTCAGATTGACATACGTTTTCGAAGAGTTCATGAGCTTCAGCAGCTTAATGACGCCAGACCTCCACCACCACCAGTTTATTCACCACCACATGCTCCACCACCACCACCTGGTTTTCCACCACTTGACTTACGTGCTCGCGTGCTGACCCTCGAGCATCAGATAGACTTCCTTATCCGTCGTGTTCATGAACTCGAGGAGGAGCTTACTCACCTTCATGGTTTGGTACTTCTGACTCCACCACCTATCCCCCCTCCACCATAGACGTTCACTTGTAGGTTATCTTTTGTGACGAGATATAGTTACCCATTTTGTGTACATAGTGACGCTCCACCGAGTTTTGAAGGCAGCCGACAGACAGTAGATCACACAGTTTGAAGGAAGATTTTGTTATCTCTTTTGTTTGTACTGGACTAGTATGACCGGGTTATGTAGCCCGAGTCCATTTTGTTTCCTTTCAAATGATTATGTAACCGGTTGACTAATATATATATGAAAAACTTGGTGTTATCTTTTATATGCATCTGAATGGTCTGGTTGGACATATCTTATTGCTTATGTTAACTTATTTACTCGCATTATATGTTTCTTTGTGATATAGCTATTAATGTCATGAATATATTTTTTCTTACTTAGTAAAAGTATTTAACAAACCAAATCAACGTCTAATCTTTATCCTATTTCTCCTTTGGAAG
>JARYGA010003786.1:0-19195 GCA_030545235.1 Helianthus tuberosus | reverse complement strand
ACGCCTTTTTTACTCTCTGATCGAGGTTCCCGGTGTTGAAAAATCTTCGTAAACTAAATCACACGTGTATATGTTGATATTTAAGAGATATACAGTCAATAAAATCAAGGGCAATGGTTATATATATGCGGATTAGACACAAAAAAAAACACACAACAAATGGATTCAATTTAAGGATGTGTTTAGTGACGGCATCAGATTCCTAATTGATGGAGAAAGGTCTGGTGGCAAGAAAAGCTGCTTCTAGGAGGTTGTCAAGTGTTTTCGCTCGACGATTCCATTCTTGGGTGGTTGGTTTGGCCCTTGTTCCTGTAACTCGAATCCTAGCCCGGTATTTCCCATTTTAATCTTACACCATTGTGAACCTTAAGCCCTTTTTACTCTCTGATCGAGGTTCTCAGCATTGAAAAATCTTCGTAAACTAAATCACACATGTATATGTTGACATTTATGAGATATACAGTCAAGAAAATCAAGGGCAATGGTGATATATATGCGGATTAGAAAGCAAAAAAAAAAAACACTCAACAAATGGCTACAATTTAAGGAATGTGTTTAGTGACGGCATCAGATTCCTAATTGATGGAGAAAGGTCTGGTGGCAAGAAAAGCTGCATCTAGGAGGTTGTCAAGTGTTTTTGCTCGACGATTCCATTCTTTGGTGGTTGGTTTGGCCCTTGTTCCTGTAACTCGAAACCTAGCCCGGTATATCCCATTTTAATTTTACAACATTGTGAACCTTACGCCTTTTTTACTCTCTGATCTAGGTTCTCGGAATTGAAAAATCTTCATAAACAATATCACACGTGTATATGTTGACATTTAAGAGATATACAGTCAAGAAAATCAAGGGCAATGGTGATATATATGCGGATTAAACACAAAAAAAAACACTTAACAAATGGCTACAATTTAAGGAATGTGTTTAGTGACGGCATCAGATTCCTAATTGATGGAGAAAGGTCTGGTGGCAAGAAAAGCTGCTTCTAGGAGGTTGTCAAATGATTTCGCTCGACGTTTCCATTCTTGGGTGGTTGGTTTGGCCCTTGTTCCTGTAACTCAAATCCTATCCCTGTATATCCCATTTTAATTTTACACCATTGTGAACCTTACGCCTTTTTTACTCTCTGATAGAGGTTCTCGACAATGAAAAATCTTCGTAAACTAAATCACACGTGTATATGTTGACATTTAAAAGATATACAGTTATGAAAATCAAGGACAATGGTGATATATATGCGGATTAGACACCAAAAAAAACACTCAACAAATGGCTACAATTTAAGGAATGTGTTTAGTGACGGCATCTGATTCCTAATTGATGGAGAAAGCTCTGGTGGCAAGAAAAGCTTCATCTAGGAGGTTGTCAATTGTTTTTCGCTCGACGGTTCCATTCTTGGGGGGTTGGTTTGTCCCTTGTTCCTGTAACTCGAATCCTAGCCCGATATATCCCATTTTAATCTTACACCATTGTGAACCTTACGCCTTTTTTACTCTCTGATCGAGGTTCTCGGCATTGAAAAATCTTCGTAAACTAAATCACACGTGTATATGTTGACATTTAAAAGATATACAGTTATGAAAATCAAGGGCAATGGTGATATATATGCGGATTAGACACCAAAAAAAACACTCAACAAATGGCTACAATTTAAGGAATGTGTTTAGTGACGGCATCAGATTCCTAATTGATGGAGAAAGGTCTGGTGGCAAGAAAAGCTGCTTCTAGGAGGTTGTCAAATGATTTCGCTCGACGTTTCCATTCTTGGGTGGTTGGTTTGGCCCTTGTTCCTGTAACTCAAATCCTAGCCCTGTATATCCCATTTTAATTTTACACCATTGTGAACCTTACGCCTTTTTTACTCTCTGATAGAGGTTCTCGACAATGAAAAATCTCCGTAAACTAAATCACACGTGTATATGTTGACATTTAAAAGATATACAGTCAAGAAAATCAAGGGCAATGGTGATATATATGCGGATTAGACACCAAAAAAAACACTCAACAAATGGCTACAATTTAAGGAATGTGTTTAGTGACGGCATCAGACTCCTAATTGATGGAGAAAGGTCTGGTGGCAAGAAAAGCTGTTTCTAGGAGGTTGTCAAATGTTTTTGCTCGACGATTCCATTCTTGGGTGGTTGGTTTGACCGCCTGTTCCTATAACTAGAATCCTAGCCCAGTATATCCCATTTTAATCTTACACCATTGTGAACCTTACGCCTTTTATACTCTCTGATCGAGGTTCTCGGCATTGAAAAATGTTCGTAAACTAAATCACACGTGTATATATTGACATTTAAGAGATATACAGTCAATAAAATCAAGGGCAATGGTGATATATATGCGGATTAGACACCAAAAAAAACACTCAACAAATGGCTACAATATAAGGAATGTGTTTAGTGACGGCATCAGATTCCTAATTGATGGAGAAAGGTCTGGTGGCAAGAAAAGCTGCTCCTAGGAGGTTGTCATGAGTTTTTGCTTGACGATTCCATTCTTGGGTGGTTGGTTTGGCCATAGGTCCTGTAACTCGAATCCTAGCCCGGTATATCCCATTTTAATCTTACCCCATTGTGAACCTTACGCCTTTTTTACTCTCTGATCGAGGTTCCCGGTGTTGAAAAATCTTCGTAAACTAAATCACACGTGTATATGTTGATATTTAAGAGATATACAGTCAATAAAATCAAGGGCAATGGTGATATATATGCGGATTAGACACAAAAAAAAAACACACAACAAATGGATTCAATTTAAGGATGTGTTTAGTGACGGCATCAGATTCCTAATTGATGGAGAAAGGTCTGGTGGCAAGAAAAGCTGCTTCTAGGAGGTTGTCAAGTGTTTTCGCTCGACGATTCCATTCTTGGGTGGTTGGTTTGGCCCTTGTTCCTGTAACTCGAATCCTAGCCCGGTATTTCCCATTTTAATCTTACACCATTGTGAACCTTAAGCCCTTTTTACTCTCTGATCGAGGTTCTCAGCATTGAAAAATCTTCGTAAACTAAATCACACATGTATATGTTGACATTTATGAGATATACAGTCAAGAAAATCAAGGGCAATGGTGATATATATGCGGATTAGAAAGCAAAAAAAAAAAAAACACTCAACAAATGGCTACAATTTAAGGAATGTGTTTAGTGACGGCATCAGATTCCTAATTGATGGAGAAAGGTCTGGTGGCAAGAAAAGCTGCATCTAGGAGGTTGTCAAGTGTTTTTGCTCGACGATTCCATTCTTTGGTGGTTGGTTTGGCCCTTGTTCCTGTAACTCGAAACCTAGCCCGGTATATCCCATTTTAATTTTACAACATTGTGAACCTTACGCCTTTTTTACTCTCTGATCTAGGTTCTCGGAATTGAAAAATCTTCGTAAACTAAATCACACGTGTATATGTTGACATTTAAGAGATATACAGTCAAGAAAATCAAGGGCAATGGTGATATATATGCGGATTAAACACAAAAAAAAAAACACTTAACAAATGGCTACAATTTAAGGAATGTGTTTAGTGACGGCATCAGATTCCTAATTGATGGAGAAAGGTCTGGTGGCAAGAAAAGCTGCTTCTAGGAGGTTGTCAAATGATTTCGCTCGACGTTTCCATTCTTGGGTGGTTGGTTTGGCCCTTGTTCCTGTAACTCAAATCCTATCCCTGTATATCCCATTTTAATTTTACACCATTGTGAACCTTACGCCTTTTTTACTCTCTGATAGAGGTTCTCGACAATGAAAAATCTTCGTAAACTAAATCACACGTGTATATGTTGACATTTAAAAGATATACAGTTATGAAAATCAAGGGCAATGGTGATATATATGCGGATTAGACACCAAAAAAAAACACTCAACAAATGGCTACAATTTAAGGAATGTGTTTAGTGACGGCATCTGATTCCTAATTGATGGAGAAAGCTCTGGTGGCAAGAAAAGCTTCATCTAGGAGGTTGTCAATTGTTTTTCGCTCGACGGTTCCATTCTTGGGGGGTTGGTTTGTCCCTTCTTCCTGTAACTCGAATCCTAGCCCGATATATCCCATTTTAATCTTACACCATTGTGAACCTTACGCCTTTTTTACTCTCTGATCGAGGTTCTCGGCATTGAAAAATCTTCGTAAACTAAATCACACGTGTATATGTTGAAATTTAAGAGATATACAGTCAAGAAAATCAAGGGCAATGGTGATATATATGCGGATTAGACACCAAAAAAAACACTCAACAAATGGCTACAATTTAAGGAATGTGTTTAGTGACGGCATCTGATTCCTAATTGATGGAGAAAGCTCTGGTGGCAAGAAAAGCTTCATCTAGGAGGTTGTCAATTGTTTTTCGCTCGACGGTTCCATTCTTGGGGGGTTGGTTTGTCCCTTGTTCCTGTAACTCGAATCCTAGCCCGATATATCCCATTTTAATCTTACACCATTGTGAACCTTACGCCTTTTTTACTCTCTGATCGAGGTTCTCGGCATTGAAAAATCTTCGTAAACTAAATCACACGTGTATATGTTGACATTTAAAAGATATACAGTTATGAAAATCAAGGGCAATGGTGATATATATGCGGATTAGACACCAAAAAAAAACACTCAACAAATGGCTACAATTTAAGGAATGTGTTTAGTGACGGCATCAGATTCCTAATTGATGGAGAAAGGTCTGGTGGCAAGAAAAGCTGCTTCTAGGAGGTTGTCAAATGATTTCGCTCGACGTTTCCATTCTTGGGTGGTTGGTTTGGCCCTTGTTCCTGTAACTCAAATCCTAGCCCTGTATATCCCATTTTAATTTTACACCATTGTGAACCTTACGCCTTTTTTACTCTCTGATAGAGGTTCTCGACAATGAAAAATCTCCGTAAACTAAATCACACGTGTATATGTTGACATTTAAAAGATATACAGTCAAGAAAATCAAGGGCAATGGTGATATATATGCGGATTAGACACCAAAAAAAACACTCAACAAATGGCTACAATTTAAGGAATGTGTTTAGTGACGGCATCAGACTCCTAATTGATGGAGAAAGGTCTGGTGGCAAGAAAAGCTGTTTCTAGGAGGTTGTCAAATGTTTTTGCTCGACGATTCCATTCTTGGGTGGTTGGTTTGACCGCCTGTTCCTATAACTAGAATCCTAGCCCAGTATATCCCATTTTAATCTTACACCATTGTGAACCTTACGCCTTTTATACTCTCTGATCGAGGTTCTCGGCATTGAAAAATGTTCGTAAACTAAATCACACGTGTATATATTGACATTTAAGAGATATACAGTCAATAAAATCAAGGGCAATGGTGATATATATGCGGATTAGACACCAAAAAAAACACTCAACAAATGGCTACAATATAAGGAATGTGTTTAGTGACGGCATCAGATTCCTAATTGATGGAGAAAGGTCTGGTGGCAAGAAAAGCTGCTCCTAGGAGGTTGTCATGAGTTTTTGCTTGACGATTCCATTCTTGGGTGGTTGGTTTGGCCATAGGTCCTGTAACTCGAATCCTAGCCCGGTATATCCCATTTTAATCTTACCCCATTGTGAACCTTACGCCTTTTTTACTCTCTGATCGAGGTTCCCGGTGTTGAAAAATCTTCGTAAACTAAATCACACGTGTATATGTTGATATTTAAGAGATATACAGTCAATAAAATCAAGGGCAATGGTGATATATATGCGGATTAGACACAAAAAAAAAAACACACAACAAATGGATTCAATTTAAGGATGTGTTTAGTGACGGCATCAGATTCCTAATTGATGGAGAAAGGTCTGGTGGCAAGAAAAGCTGCTTCTAGGAGGTTGTCAAGTGTTTTCGCTCGACGATTCCATTCTTGGGTGGTTGGTTTGGCCCTTGTTCCTGTAACTCGAATCCTAGCCCGGTATTTCCCATTTTAATCTTACACCATTGTGAACCTTAAGCCCTTTTTACTCTCTGATCGAGGTTCTCAGCATTGAAAAATCTTCGTAAACTAAATCACACATGTATATGTTGACATTTATGAGATATACAGTCAAGAAAATCAAGGGCAATGGTGATATATATGCGGATTAGAAAGCAAAAAAAAAAAAAACACTCAACAAATGGCTACAATTTAAGGAATGTGTTTAGTGACGGCATCAGATTCCTAATTGATGGAGAAAGGTCTGGTGGCAAGAAAAGCTGCATCTAGGAGGTTGTCAAGTGTTTTTGCTCGACGATTCCATTCTTTGGTGGTTGGTTTGGCCCTTGTTCCTGTAACTCGAAACCTAGCCCGGTATATCCCATTTTAATTTTACAACATTGTGAACCTTACGCCTTTTTTACTCTCTGATCTAGGTTCTCGGAATTGAAAAATCTTCGTAAACTAAATCACACGTGTATATGTTGACATTTAAGAGATATACAGTCAAGAAAATCAAGGGCAATGGTGATATATATGCGGATTAAACACAAAAAAAAAAACACTTAACAAATGGCTACAATTTAAGGAATGTGTTTAGTGACGGCATCAGATTCCTAATTGATGGAGAAAGGTCTGGTGGCAAGAAAAGCTGCTTCTAGGAGGTTGTCAAATGATTTCGCTCGACGTTTCCATTCTTGGGTGGTTGGTTTGGCCCTTGTTCCTGTAACTCAAATCCTATCCCTGTATATCCCATTTTAATTTTACACCATTGTGAACCTTACGCCTTTTTTACTCTCTGATAGAGGTTCTCGACAATGAAAAATCTTCGTAAACTAAATCACACGTGTATATGTTGACATTTAAAAGATATACAGTTATGAAAATCAAGGGCAATGGTGATATATATGCGGATTAGACACCAAAAAAAACACTCAACAAATGGCTACAATTTAAGGAATGTGTTTAGTGACGGCATCTGATTCCTAATTGATGGAGAAAGCTCTGGTGGCAAGAAAAGCTTCATCTAGGAGGTTGTCAATTGTTTTTTCGCTCGACGGTTCCATTCTTGGGGGGTTAGTTTGTCCCTTGTTCCTGTAACTCGAATCCTAGCCCGATATATCCCATTTTAATCTTACACCATTGTGAACCTTACGCCTTTTTTACTCTCTGATCGAGGTTCTCGGCATTGAAAAATCTTCGTAAACTAAATCACACGTGTATATGTTGACATTTAAAAGATATACAGTTATGAAAATCAAGGGCAATGGTGATATATATGCGGATTAGACACCAAAAAAAACACTCAACAAATGGCTACAATTTAAGGAATGTGTTTAGTGACGGCATCAGATTCCTAATTGATGGAGAAAGGTCTGGTGGCAAGAAAAGCTGCTTCTAGGAGGTTGTCAAATGATTTCGCTCGACGTTTCCATTCTTGGGTGGTTGGTTTGGCCCTTGTTCCTGTAACTCAAATCCAAGCCCTGTATATCCCATTTTAATTTTACACCATTGTGAACCTTACGCCTTTTTTACTCTCTGATAGAGGTTCTCGACAATGAAAAATCTCCGTAAACTAAATCACACGTGTATATGTTGACATTTAAAAGATATACAGTCAAGAAAATCATGGGCAATGGTGATATATATGCGGATTAGACACAAAAAAAAACACTCAACAAATGGCTACAATTTAAGGAATGTGTTTAGTGACGGCATCTGATTCCTAATTGATGGAGAAAGCTCTGGTGGCAAGAAAAGCTTCATCTAGGAGGTTGTCAATTGTTTTTCGCTCGACGGTTCCATTCTTGGGGGGTTTGTTTGTCCCTTGTTCCTGTAACTCGAATCCTAGCCCGATATATCCCATTTTAATCTTACACCATTGTGAAACTTACGCCTTTCTTACTCTCTAATCGAGGTTCTCGGCATTGAAAAATCTTCGTAAACTAAATCACACGTGTATATGTTGAAATTTAAGAGATATACAGTCAAGAAAATCAAGGGCAATGGTGATATATATGCGGATTAAACACCAAAAAAAAAAAAAACACTCAACAAATGGCTACAATTTAAGGAATGTGTTTAGTGACGGCATTAGATTCCTAATTGATGGAGAAAGGTCTGCTGGCAAGAAAAGCTGCTTCTAGGAGGTTGTCAAGTTTTTCGCTCGACGATTCCATTCTTGGGTGGTTGGTTTGGCCCTTGTTCCTGTAACTCAAATCCTAGCCCGGTATATCCCATTTTAATTTTACACCATTGTGAACCTTATGCCTTTTTTACTCTCTGATCGAGGTTCTCGGCATTGAAAAATCTTCGTAAACTAAATCACATGTGTATATGTTGATATTTAAGAGATATACAGTCAAGAAAATCAAGGGCAATGGTGATATATATGCGGATTACACAGGAAAAAAAAAACACTCAACAAATGGCTACAATTTAAGGAATGTGTTTAGTGACGGCATCAGACTCCTAATTGATGGAGAAAGGTCTGGTGGCAAGAAAAGCTGTTTCTAGGAGGTTGTCAAATGTTTTTGCTCGACGATTCCATTCTTGGGTGGTTGGTTTGACCGCCTGTTCCTATAACTAGAATCCTAGCCCAGTATATCCCATTTTAATCTTACACCATTGTGAACCTTACGCCTTTTATACTCTCTGATCGAGGTTCTCGGCATTGAAAAATGTTCGTAAACTAAATCACACGTGTATATATTGACATTTAAGAGATATACAGTCAATAAAATCAAGGGCAATGGTGATATATATGCGGATTAGACACCAAAAAAAACACTCAACAAATGGCTACAATATAAGGAATGTGTTTAGTGACGGCATCAGATTCCTAATTGATGGAGAAAGGTCTGGTGGCAAGAAAAGCTGCTCCTAGGAGGTTGTCATGAGTTTTTGCTTGACGATTCCATTCTTGGGTGGTTGGTTTGGCCATAGGTCCTGTAACTCGAATCCTAGCCCGGTATATCCCATTTTAATCTTACCCCATTGTGAACCTTACGCCTTTTTTACTCTCTGATCGAGGTTCCCGGTGTTGAAAAATCTTCGTAAACTAAATCACACGTGTATATGTTGATATTTAAGAGATATACAGTCAATAAAATCAAGGGCAATGGTGATATATATGCGGATTAGACACAAAAAAAAAACACACAACAAATGGATTCAATTTAAGGATGTGTTTAGTGACGGCATCAGATTCCTAATTGATGGAGAAAGGTCTGGTGGCAAGAAAAGCTGCTTCTAGGAGGTTGTCAAGTGTTTTCGCTCGACGATTCCATTCTTGGGTGGTTGGTTTGGCCCTTGTTCCTGTAACTCGAATCCTAGCCCGGTATTTCCCATTTTAATCTTACACCATTGTGAACCTTAAGCCCTTTTTACTCTCTGATCGAGGTTCTCAGCATTGAAAAATCTTCGTAAACTAAATCACACATGTATATGTTGACATTTATGAGATATACAGTCAAGAAAATCAAGGGCAATGGTGATATATATGCGGATTAGAAAGCAAAAAAAAAAAACACTCAACAAATGGCTACAATTTAAGGAATGTGTTTAGTGACGGCATCAGATTCCTAATTGATGGAGAAAGGTCTGGTGGCAAGAAAAGCTGCATCTAGGAGGTTGTCAGGTGTTTTTGCTCGACGATTCCATTCTTTGGTGGTTGGTTTGGCCCTTGTTCCTGTAACTCGAAACCTAGCCCGGTATATCCCATTTTAATTTTACAACATTGTGAACCTTACGCCTTTTTTACTCTCTGATCTAGGTTCTCGGAATTGAAAAATCTTCGTAAACTAAATCACACGTGTATATGTTGACATTTAAGAGATATACAGTCAAGAAAATCAAGGGCAATGGTGATATATATGCGGATTAAACACAAAAAAAAAAACACTTAACAAATGGCTACAATTTAAGGAATGTGTTTAGTGACGGCATCAGATTCCTAATTGATAGAGAAAGGTCTGGTGGCAAGAAAAGCTGCTTCTAGGAGGTTGTCAAATGATTTCGCTCGACGTTTCCATTCTTGGGTGGTTGGTTTGGCCCTTGTTCCTGTAACTCAAATCCTATCCCTGTATATCCCATTTTAATTTTACACCATTGTGAACCTTACGCCTTTTTTACTCTCTGATAGAGGTTCTCGACAATGAAAAATCTTCGTAAACTAAATCACACGTGTATATGTTGACATTTAAAAGATATACAGTTATGAAAATCAAGGGCAATGGTGATATATATGCGGATTAGACACCAAAAAAAACACTCAACAAATGGCTACAATTTAAGGAATGTGTTTAGTGACGGCATCTGATTCCTAATTGATGGAGAAAGCTCTGGTGGCAAGAAAAGCTTCATCTAGGAGGTTGTCAATTGTTTTTCGCTCGACGGTTCCATTCTTGGGGGGTTGGTTTGTCCCTTCTTCCTGTAACTCGAATCCTAGCCCGATATATCCCATTTTAATCTTACACCATTGTGAACCTTACGCCTTTTTTACTCTCTGATCGAGGTTCTCGGCATTGAAAAATCTTCGTAAACTAAATCACACGTGTATATGTTGAAATTTAAGAGATATACAGTCAAGAAAATCAAGGGCAATGGTGATATATATGCGGATTAAACACCAAAAAAAAAACACTCAACAAATGGCTACAATTTAAGGAATGTGTTTAGTGACGGCATTAGATTCCTAATTGATGGAGAAAGGTCTGGTGGCAAGAAAAGCTGCTTCTAGGAGGTTGTCAAATGTTTTCGATCGATGATTCCATTCTTGGGTGGTTGGTTTGGCCCTAGTTCCTGTAACTCGAATCCTAGCCCGGTATATCCCATTTTAATCTAACACCATTGTGCACCTTACATCTTTTTTACTCTCTGGTCGAGGTTCTCGGCAATGAAAAATCTTCATAAACTAAATCACACGTGTATATGTTGATATTTAAGAGATATACAGTCAAGAAAATCAATGGCAATTGTGATATATATGCGGATTAGACACAAAAAAAAAACACTCAACAAATGGCTACAATTTACGGAATGTGTTTAGTGACGGCATCAGATTCCTAATTGATAGAGAAAGGTCTGTTGGCAAGAAAAGCTGCTTCTAGGAGGTTGTCAAGTTTTTCGCTCGACGATTCCATTCTTGGGTGGTTGGTTTGGCCCTTGTTCCTGTAACTCAAATCCTAGCCCGGTATATCCCATTTTAATTTTACACCATTGTGAACCTTATGCCTTTTTTACTCTCTGATCGGGGTTCTCGGCATTGAAAAATCTTCGTAAACTAAATCAGATGTGTATATGTTGATATTTAAGAGATATACAGTCAAGAAAATCAAGGGCAATGGTGATATATATGCGGATTAGACAGGAAAAAAAACACTCAACAAATGGCTACAATTTAAGGAATGTGTTTAGTGACGGCATCAGACTCCTAATTGATGGAAAAAGGTCTGGTGGCAAGAAAAGCTGCTTCTAGGAGGTTGTCAAGTGTTTTCGATCGACGATTCCATTCTTGGGTGGTTGGTTTGGCCCTAGTTCCTGTAACTCGAATCCTAGCCCGGTATATCCCATTTTAATCTTACACCATTGTGAACCTTACGCCTTTTTTACTCTCTGATCGAGGTTCTCGTCAATGAAAAATCTTCGTAAACTAAATCACACGTGTATATGTTGACATTTAAGAGATACACAGTCAAGAAAATCAAGGGCAATGGTGATATATATGCGGATTAGACACAAAAAAAAACACACAACAAATGGCTACAATTTAATGAATGTGTTTAGTGACGGCATCAGATTCCTAATTGATAGAGAAAGGTCTGGTGGCAATAAAAGCTGCTTCTAGGAGGTTGTCATATGTTTTCACTCGACGATTCCATTCTTGGGTGGTTGGTTTGGCCCTTGTTCCTGCAACTCAAATCCTAGCTCGGTATATCCCATTTTAATTTTACACCATTGTGAACCTTACGCCTTTTTTACTCTCTGATCGAGGTTCTCGGCAATGAAAAATCTTCGTAAACTAAATCACACGTGTATATGTTGATATTTAAGAGATATACAGTCAAGAAAATCAAGGGCAATGGTGATATATATGCGGATTAGACACAAAAAAAAACACACAACAAATGGATTCAATTTAAGGAATGTGTTTAGTGACTGCATCAGATTCCTAATTGATGGAGAAAGGTCTGGTGGCAAGAAAAGCTGCTTCTAGGAGGTTGTCAAGTGTTTTCGCTCGACGATTCCATTCTTGGGTGGTTGGTTTGGCCCTTGTTCCTGTAACTCGAATCCTAGCCCGGTATATCCCATTTTAATCTTACACCATTGTGAACCTTATACCCGTTTTACTCTCTGATCGAGGTTCTCAGCATTGAAAAATCTTCGTAAAGTAAATCACACGTGTATATGTTGACATTTAAGAGATATACAGTCAAGAAAATCAAGGGCAATGGTGATATATATGCGGATTAGACACCAAAAAAAACACTCAACAAATGGCTACAATTTAAGGAATGTGTTTAGTGACGGCATCTGATTCCTAATTGATGGAGAAAGCTCTGGTGGCAAGAAAAGCTTCATCTAGGAGGTTGTCAATTGTTTTTCGCTCGACGGTTCCATTCTTGGGGGGTTGGTTTGTCCCTTCTTCCTGTAACTCGAATCCTAGCCCGATATATCCCATTTTAATCTTACACCATTGTGAACCTTACGCCTTTTTTACTCTCTGATCGAGGTTCTCGGCATTGAAAAATCTTCGTAAACTAAATCACACGTGTATATGTTGAAATTTAAGAGATATACAGTCAAGAAAATCAAGGGCAATGGTGATATATATGCGGATTAAACACCAAAAAAAAAACACTCAACAAATGGCTACAATTTAAGGAATGTGTTTAGTGACGGCATTAGATTCCTAATTGATGGAGAAAGGTCTGGTGGCAAGAAAAGCTGCTTCTAGGAGGTTGTCAAATGTTTTCGATCGATGATTCCATTCTTGGGTGGTTGGTTTGGCCCTAGTTCCTGTAACTCGAATCCTAGCCCGGTATATCCCATTTTAATCTAACACCATTGTGCACCTTACATCTTTTTTACTCTCTGGTCGAGGTTCTCGGCAATGAAAAATCTTCATAAACTAAATCACACGTGTATATGTTGATATTTAAGAGATATACAGTCAAGAAAATCAATGGCAATTGTGATATATATGCGGATTAGACACAAAAAAAAAACACTCAACAAATGGCTACAATTTACGGAATGTGTTTAGTGACGGCATCAGATTCCTAATTGATAGAGAAAGGTCTGTTGGCAAGAAAAGCTGCTTCTAGGAGGTTGTCAAGTTTTTCGCTCGACGATTCCATTCTTGGGTGGTTGGTTTGGCCCTTGTTCCTGTAACTCAAATCCTAGCCCGGTATATCCCATTTTAATTTTACACCATTGTGAACCTTATGCCTTTTTTACTCTCTGATCGGGGTTCTCGGCATTGAAAAATCTTCGTAAACTAAATCAGATGTGTATATGTTGATATTTAAGAGATATACAGTCAAGAAAATCAAGGGCAATGGTGATATATATGCGGATTAGACAGGAAAAAAAACACTCAACAAATGGCTACAATTTAAGGAATGTGTTTAGTGACGGCATCAGACTCCTAATTGATGGAAAAAGGTCTGGTGGCAAGAAAAGCTGCTTCTAGGAGGTTGTCAAGTGTTTTCGATCGACGATTCCATTCTTGGGTGGTTGGTTTGGCCCTAGTTCCTGTAACTCGAATCCTAGCCCGGTATATCCCATTTTAATCTTACACCATTGTGAACCTTACGCCTTTTTTACTCTCTGATCGAGGTTCTCGTCAATGAAAAATCTTCGTAAACTAAATCACACGTGTATATGTTGACATTTAAGAGATACACAGTCAAGAAAATCAAGGGCAATGGTGATATATATGCGGATTAGACACAAAAAAAAACACACAACAAATGGCTACAATTTAATGAATGTGTTTAGTGACGGCATCAGATTCCTAATTGATAGAGAAAGGTCTGGTGGCAATAAAAGCTGCTTCTAGGAGGTTGTCATATGTTTTCACTCGACGATTCCATTCTTGGGTGGTTGGTTTGGCCCTTGTTCCTGCAACTCAAATCCTAGCTCGGTATATCCCATTTTAATTTTACACCATTGTGAACCTTACGCCTTTTTTACTCTCTGATCGAGGTTCTCGGCAATGAAAAATCTTCGTAAACTAAATCACACGTGTATATGTTGATATTTAAGAGATATACAGTCAAGAAAATCAAGGGCAATGGTGATATATATGCGGATTAGACACAAAAAAAAACACACAACAAATGGATTCAATTTAAGGAATGTGTTTAGTGACTGCATCAGATTCCTAATTGATGGAGAAAGGTCTGGTGGCAAGAAAAGCTGCTTCTAGGAGGTTGTCAAGTGTTTTCGCTCGACGATTCCATTCTTGGGTGGTTGGTTTGGCCCTTGTTCCTGTAACTCGAATCCTAGCCCGGTATATCCCATTTTAATCTTACACCATTGTGAACCTTATACCCGTTTTACTCTCTGATCGAGGTTCTCAGCATTGAAAAATCTTCGTAAAGTAAATCACACGTGTATATGTTGACATTTAAGAGATATACAGTCAAGAAAATCAAGGGCAATGGTGATATATATGCGGATTAGACACCAAAAAAACACTCAACAAATGCCTACAATATAAGGAATGTGTTTAGTGACGGCATCAGATTCCTAATTGATGGAGAAAGGTCTGGTGGCAAGAAAAGCTGCTTCTAGGAGGTTGTCAAGTTTTTCGCTCGACGATTCCATTCTTGGGTGGTTGGTTTGGCCCTTGTTCCTGTAACTCGAATCCTAGCCCGGTATATCCCATTTTAATTTTACACCATTGTGAACCTTACGCCTTTTTTACTCTCTGATCGAGGTTCTCGGCATTGAAAAATCTTCGTAAACTAAATCACATGTGTATATGTTGATATTTAAGAGATATACAGTCAAGAAAATCAAGGGCAATGGTGATATATATGCGGATTAGAAAGGAAAAAAAACACTCAACAAATGGCTACAATTTAAGGAATGTGTTTAGTGACGGCATCAGATTCCTAATTGATGGAGAAAGGTCTGGTGGCAAGCAAAGCTGCTTCTAGGAGGTTGTCAAGTGTTTTCGATCGACGATTCCATTCTTGGGTGGTTGGTTTTAGCCCTAGTTCCTGTAACTCGAATCCTAGCCCGGTATATCCCATTTTAATCTTACACCATTGTGAACCTTACGCCTTTTTTACTCTCTGATCGAGGTTCTCGTCAATGAAAAATCTTCGTAAATTAAATCACACGTGTATATGTTGACATTTAAGAGATACAAAGTCAAGAAAATCAAGGGCAATGGTGATATATATGCGGATTAGACACAAAAAAAAAACACACAACAAATGGCTACAATTTAATGAATGTGTTTAGTGACGGCATCAGATTCCTAATTGATAGAGAAAGGTCTGGTGGCAATAAAAGCTGCTTCTAGGAGGTTGTCATATGTTTTCACTCGATGATTCCATTCTTGGGTGGTTGGATTGTCCCTTGTTCCTGCAACTCAAATCCTAGCTCGGTATATCCCATTTTAATTTTACACCATTGTGAACCTTACGCCTTTTTTACTCTCTGATCGAGGTTCTCGGCATTGAAAAATCTTCGTAAACTAAATCACACGTGTATATGTTGATATTTAAGAGATATACAGTCAAGAAAATCAAGGGCAATGGTGATATATATGCGGATTAGACACAAAAAAAAACACACAACAAATGGATTCAATTTAAGGAATGTGTTTAGTGACGGCATCAGATTCCTAATTGATGGAGAAAGGTCTGGTGGCAAGAAAAGCTGCTTCTAGGAGGTTGTCAAGTGTTTTCGCTCGACGATTCCATTCTTGGATGGTTGGTTTGGCCTTTGTTCCTGTAACTCGAATCCTAGCCCGGTATACCCCATTTTAATCTTACACCATTGTGAACCTTATGCCCGTTTTACTCTCTGATCGAGGTTCTCAGCATTGAAAAATCTTCGTAAAGTAAATCACACGTGTATATGTTGACATTTAAGAGATATACAGCCAAGAAAATCAAGGGCAATGGTGATATATATGCGGATTAGACACCAAAAAAAAACACTCAACAAATGCCTACAATATAAGGAATGTGTTTAGTGACGGCATCAGATTCCTAATTGATGGAGAAAGGTCTGGTGGCAAGAAAAGCTACTCCTAGGAGGTTGTCATGAGTTTTTGCTTGATGATTCCATTCTTGGGAGGTTGGTTTGGCCCTAGTTCCTGTAACTCGAATCCTAGCCCGGTATATCCCATTTTAATCTTACCCCATTGTGAACCTTACGCCTTTTTTACTCTCTGATCGAGGTTCCCGGTGTTGAAAAATCTTCGTAAACTAAATCACACGTGTATATGTTGATATTTAAGATATACACAGTCAAGAAAATCAAGGGCAATCGTGATATATATGCGGATTAGACTAAAAAAAACACACAACAAATTGATTCAATTTAAGGAATGTGTTTAGTGACGGCATCAGATTCCTAATTGATGGAGAAAGGTCTGGTGGCAAGAAAAGCGGCTTCTAGGAGGTTGTCAAGTGTTTTCGCTCGATGATTCCATTCTTGGGTGGTTGGTTTGGCCCTTGTTCCTGTAACTCGAGTCCTAGCCCGGTATATCCCATTTTAATCTTACACCATTGCGAAACTTGTGCCCTTTTTACTCTCTGATCGAGGTTCTCAGCATTGAAAAATCTTCGAAAACTAAATCACACGTGTATATGTTGACATTTATGAGATATACAATCAAGAAAATCAAGGGCAATGGTGATATATATGCGGATTAGACAGCAAAAAAAAAACACTCAACAAATGGCTACAATTTAAGGAATGTGTTTAGTGACGGCATAAGATTCCTAATTGATGGAGAAAGGTCTGGTGGCAACAAAAGCTGCTTCTAGGAGGTTGTCAAGTGTTATTGCTCGACGATTCCATTCTTGGGTGGTTGGTTTGGCCCTTGTTCCTGTAACTCGAAACCTAGCCCGATATATCCCATTTTAATTTTACACCATTGTGAACCTTACCCCTTTTTTACTCTCTGATCTAGGTTCTCAGAATTGAAAAATCTTCGTAAACTAAATCACACGTGTATATGTTGACATGTAAGAGATATACAGTCAAGAAAATCAAGGGCAATGGTGATATATATGCGGATTAGACACCAAAAAAAACACTTAACAAATGGCTACAATTTAAGGAATGTGTTTAGTGACGGCATCAGATTCCTAATTGATGGAGAAAGGTCTGGTGGCAAGAAAAGCTGCTTCTAGGAGGTTGTCAAATGTTTTCGATCGACGATACCATTCTTGGGTGGTTGGTTTGGCCCTTGTTCCTGTAACTCAAATCCTAGCCCAGTATATCCCATTTTAATTTTACACCATTGTGAACCTTACGCCTTTTTTACTCTCTGATAGAGGTTCTCGACAATGAAAAATCTTCGTAAACTAAATCACACGTGTATATGTTGACATTTAAAAGATATACAGTCAAGAAAATCAAGGGCAATGGTGATATATATGCGGATTAGACACCAAAAAAAACACTCAACAAATGGCTACAATTTAAGGAATGTGTTTAGTGACGGCATCTGATTCCTAATTGATGGAGAAAGGTCTGGTGGCAAGAAAAGCTTCATCTTGAAGGTTGTCAATTGTTTTTCGCTCGACGGTTCCATTCTTGGGGGGTTGGTTTGTCCCTTGTTCCTGTAACTCGAATCCTAGCCCGGTATATCCCATTTTAATCTTACACCATTGTGAACCTTACGCCTTTTTTACTCTCTAATCGAGGTTCTCGGCATTGAAAAATCTTCGTAAACTAAATCACACGTGCATATGTTGACATTTAAGAGATATACAGTCAAGAAAATCAAGGGCAATGGTGATATATATGCGTATTAGACACAAAAAAAAAACACTCAACAAATGGCTACAATTTACGGAATGTGTTTAGTGACGGCATCAGATTCCTAATTGATGGAGAATGGTCTGTTGGCAAGAAAAGCTGCTTCTAGGAGGGTGTCAAGTTTTTTCGCTCGACGATTCCATTCTCGGGTGGTTGGTTTGGCCCTTGTTCCTGTAACTCGAATCCTAGCCCGGTATATCCCATTTTAATTTTACACCATTGTGAACCTTACGCCTTTTTTACTCTCTGATCGAGGTTCTCGGCATTGAAAAATCTTCGTAAACTAAATCACATGTGTATATGTGCGGATTAGACAGGAAAAAAAACACTCAACAAATGCCTAAAATTTAAGGAATGTGTTTAGTGACGGCATCAGATTCCTAATTGATGGAGAAAGGTCTGGTGGCAAGAAAAGCTGCTTCTAGGAGGTTTTCAAGTGTTTTCGATCGACGATTCCATTCTTGGGTGGTTGGTTTGGCCCGAGTTCCTGTAACTCGAATCCTAGCCCGGTATATCCCATTTTAATCTTACACCATTGTGAACCTTACGCCTTTTTTACTCTCTGATCGAGGTTCTCGGCAATGAAAAATCTTCGTAAACTAAATCACACGTGTATATGTTGACATTTAAGAGATATACAGTCAAGAAAATCAAGGGCAATGGTGATATATATGCTGATTATACACAAAAAAAAAACACTCAACAAATGGCTACAATTTAAGGAATGTGTTTAGTGACGGCATCAGATTCCTAATTGATGGAGAAAGGTCTGGTGGCAATAAAAGCTGCTTCTAGGAGGTTGTCAAATATTTTCACTCGACGATTCCATTCTTGGGTGGTTGGTTTGGCCCTTGTTCCTGCAACTCAAATCCTAGCTCGGTATATCCCATTTTAATTTTACACCATTGTGAACCTTACGCCTTTTTTACTCTATGATCGAGGTTCTCGGCAATGAAAAATCTTCGTAAACTAAATCACACGTGTATATGTTGATATTTAAGAGATATACAGTCAAGAAAATCAAGGGCAATGGTGATATATACGCGGATTAGACACAAAAAAAACACAAAACAAACGGATTCAATTTAAGGAATGTGTTTAGTGACGGCATCAGATTCCTAATTGATGGTGAAAGGTCTGGTGGCAAGAAAAGCTGCTTCTAGGAGGTTGTCAAGTGTTTTCGCTCGACGATTCCATTCTTGGGTGGTTGGTTTGGCCCTTGTTCCTGTAACTCGAATTCTAGCCCGGTATATCCCATTTTAATCTTACACCATTGTGAACCTTATGCCCT
>JARYGA010003785.1:0-24806 GCA_030545235.1 Helianthus tuberosus | reverse complement strand
AAATCAAGTGCTAGAGTTATAGATTTCGTTCTCGAGTGATGAGAACTTGTGGAGATTTCCGAAAGGTCTATAAGATTCCGGATGAACATCTGCGGATCCAAAAAGTCAGCCGGATCCCAATCTGGATACGAACCAACATCCGAATCCTGATTGGGGGGTTTCATTTGATGGATGGCAACATATAAGTTTGAATCTTCAGAAACGATTACAGGTTCAGAATAACCGCTACCATCTACATAACGATTTTCTGTCTGGATGTTATCTTCAAGAAACGGAAGTAACAAACACTCATCCCCGAAAAATCTGCTTGATTCATCGTATTCGTAATCGAGTAAACGTGAGCTGGAAACAATCATGTCGGGGATGAACATATCTGAATATTCACACGACATTCGTAAAGTGTCATTAACATCATCATCTCCACATGATGGCAACACAAGATCACTTTCCCTCCATTGTTTACCTCCGTAGTCGTAGATATTTGGTTCAGTGTCGATTGAATCCAATATCGGTGAAAAGATTGTTTCTATTGTTGAGGAGCAAGTTTCTGTGTGATCCATCTGTATGTTAAAGTTAAAACTACCATAAGTAAATATAATGAAACAAGAATGTTATATTGAATAAGAATATAAGATATTTACCGCGCTTGAAGGTGATATGTGCTTTTGAATCTGAATATTGTCTCCATCTACCATTTGACAACAGTTGGTTCTTCCATCTGCTTTATTACAAAAAGAATCTGCACAACAAAAAAAAATGAGATTAAGAAATGAACACAATCAAAAAGATTGTTCTTTATATAATCCGTAGAATCTTTACCATCCTGCACGTTAGGAGTACGTGTGTCAAGTTCTGATTCGTGTTGCAAATTTCTCGTGTGAGTGAACGAGTTCTTGGATATCTTGCTCGATTTTTGGCAGACATGGAGACCGTTACTTTCTCTTGTAAAGTCTCCCGATGACTTCGTTTTCATCTTAAAAGATGGCATTTGATTTGTATTTATTATGTCTATCACAATCTTCACCAAAGAACACCAATGAGTAAACACAACCTGATTGAGTGAAAATATCAGAATTCAGAAATAAATATAAAACCGATCCAACGGTCTAGAGATTACCAAATATTACACAGTAACATCTTTCATCAAGCATCCAAAGAACCAGATAGAAACAGCTACAATTCAAAAAAAAAAAAAAATCAAACTAAAATTGTATAAAAATAACCTGAAATTGTATAAAATCAATCCTAAATTAATATAAACTACTAAGAAACAAGTTAAAATGGAGAAAAATACTAAATTAATTAAAAAACTATATGTTTCTAGATGTAGATCTAACATATTCAGATGCATATAAACTATTCAAAAACCACTACAGATGTTATAAACAATCGATCCAGCACCAAAATCTCCATCAATTCAATCACAATTACCGAAAACCTAACTTCAATTTCAACAAAAGATGATTCCGAATCGAAATCAACACACACAGAACTGATTAAAACAAGTGATAATTACAAACAATCGATCGATAATCAATAAACGCTAATTTGTGAAATTGAGTAAACCCTAGGGTAACTACAGATGTTAATTGAGATAAAAATGGATTTAATTAGCTGAATTGTTAGTGATAAAGTTGAAATTGAAACATAAATACAAAGATGTGAACTGATTTGGATTGATAATATGAAATTAGTTGGTGATTTGAGTGATGAAGATGAAACAAGTATGAATTTTAATAGTAAAATTGTGGTTTGTTGATTTACCTGTGTGTATGAAAATCAAAACCAGGTCCTCCCTCTCTCTCTCTCTCTCTCTCTCTCTAACTCTGTTTCACACGCTTGTATTCTCTCTCTCTCTCTCTCTCTCTCTCTCTCTCTATATCTATCTATCTGTATTTCTTGATATATATAAAGGGGATTGACTTGCATTTACACCCCACTTGTATAGATGTGTATCATATATAGTCCTTCTACAATTAGAGTAATGTACTTAAAGTCTATATGTTTATTATGAATTTGTGATATAGAGATAATCCAAGAATTCATGCTCTTGTTTAAAGAGACCGGATAAAAGCAAATGGGCTAAAGGATTATCAACTTATATCGGGCATAACTTTTGGTTCGTCGTCGGTTATTGTTAAACGCTTACATAAATTCCCTCGCTTTGAGCGTTGATTTTGATGTTGATGATTTTTGGCTAAGTTTTGTGATTTTGATTAGAAAAACGTTTTGTTAATGGGCTTAATTAGTGCACGTATTTGATTAGTTGTTTAATTTCTAATGTAATATGTCGATTTTGGTTTTTCAGGATTTTGCAGAATCTAAAAAACTTACATTTTTCTTGTAAAAAGAGGTTTGAGATAATGTTTTCTTTGTCTATTCTGAAAAACTTGCATTCAACTTGACGTTACAATGTAAAGATATTTACAATTTTTTAGGAAACAAATGCTACTCTTAAGGTGAATTTAGTATGGATCGAATAATTGCTAGAATATATAGTCGGCTTCACTTGATTAATATACTACTAGTTAAAGGTTTTACTGATTTGGTTGAATTGGAATAATGGATTTTAATAATCCTAACTATTAGCAGTTAGCCGACAACGGTCCTAACTTCAAAAATAACCAGTGGTGGTCCCACCATTTCATATATTGTAAACCGATGGAATTTTACTAAACCGAAAAAGATAAAGGGACAAAAAGAGATTAACGTTCTATTAGTAAAAGTCCATTAGTTTACAATATGTGAAAAGGTAGGACCATCACTAGTTATTTTTTAAGTTGGGACTGTTGTCGGCCAGCGGTTAATAGTTTGGATTATTAAAATCCATTATTCCAACTTTTAAATATGTCCACGTATATTAGTAATATGGAGTTGATCTAAGAGATAGTAAATTCATACTCGGAGCTGGTGAACAAAGGAAAGTGGGCTAGAAAATGGCTCTTTTTAAACGAGGATAGGCTCTTGCTTCGTTTGGAGTTACAAAGGAATGAGTAATCGTTAAAGACATCTCAAACTTGACGAATCATGTCCCAACTCCCAACAGCTGAGCCAAAATCAATCATCCTGAGCTCGGATTTTGACGTTGAGGGTTTCTCCCAAATATAACAATTTGTTTTGGTTTACAACACATAAATCTATGAATTTATTAATTCACATATTTAGATACACCCTTAATTACAATCATGAACTATCAATTTTGAATATTCAAGTTTGGCGAAACTTGTCAGAAGTAGACTTCTTTTGTACAAACATGTTTGGCGTAATAGTTTAAAACACTTAATAGTACACATCAATTTTCTCATATTATGAGTACTCTTTTATTTTAGTGTTTTCGTCTTGTCCATTAAAACACTTAATAGTACACATCAATTTTCTCGTATTATGAGTACTCTTTTATTTTAATGTTTTCGTCTCGTCCATACATAACATTGATTTTTCTGAAAACTATAAACGAAGGTGGATTTATTTTACTTAGAAGAAACATATTCTTGATAATTCAACTTCATAGCCAAATAATTATAAGAATCCATGATACCATTAGCTAATATTTCGTGGTTATGGTTGAACCCTTTTTCCTTTCTGAAAAACAGAAGTATAGGTAGCTGTTTTGAAGGTTGAGTTAAGTATAGGGGGTTATTTGTAAAATATAAACATAAGTCCAGCTCAAGACTGATTGGACAGAGAATGGTGGATTGACTTAACTAACGGCTGGGATTGTAATTCTCTTGGAGTTCTTTCTACCAATAGAGTATTTACACGTGGACTCACACGCCCACAAGTGGTAGGTCACAAAGTCAAGTAATTTATCTTAAAAAATAAAAAAGTACGATTCTTTAAATATTGATTCAATAAATAATTAGCTAATAATTCTTTGTAAATCCGTTCAAGAAAAATAGTTCTTTGTAAATGACTAAATGTAAACGTCAAACTTGACAATGGTCTGGGATAATAATTGAAAAAAAAACACTTATCAACTTTCACTTAATTCGGCTGATAAAAGTGCTTGGAAACATCATATCGGAGACTCAATCGGCTTTTTTGAGTAATCGTATTATAATAGATGCCCCCCTCACTATGAATGAAGTAGTCTCTTGGGTCAAAAAGCACAAGAAGAAGCTTCTCGTTTTCAAGATTGATTTCGAAAAAGCTTATGATCAAGGGCGAAGCTTGAAAATTTCCACCGGGGGGTCGGAAGTCACCGAACCTAAAAATTCTATATAAGTGATTTATTTTTTTTTATAAAACCGGGGGGTCGAAAACGTATATACCTAAAAAATTCTACACGAAACGCACATACATAACACTACTGAGCGAAAAGTTCGGGGGGTCGGGCGCCCCTCCCAGCCCCTTGAAAGCTACGCCCTTGCTTATGATCATGTAAGTTGGCGGTTTTTAGACGAGGTGCAAGCTCAAATGAAGTTTCCGTTGAAATGGAGGAAATGGGTAGGGGCGACATTGGCGTCGGCAAGATCCTCGGTTTTGGTGAACGGGTCGCCGACTTTTGAATTTCAGTTTGAGAGGGGTATGAGACAAGGGGATCCTTTGTCGCCATTTTTGTTCCTTATTGGTATGGAGGGTTTCTCTTGTTTGATAAACAGGGCTTCGGAAGTCGGTATTTTTACCGAGTTCGAGGCGCCTAAAAACGGTCCTATTGTGTCCCACTTACTGTTTGCTGATGACTCTATTCTGGTTGGAGAATGTGTAAGAATATATTTATATATTAAATATATTATATGACCATTATTATCATTTATCTAATAATTGATCATTGACCTAATTATCCCTATATCATTAATTGGTAAATATTTGATGGACGTATTTACCCTGTGTAGATAAACATAGGGTTTCCCCTTGGGTGTATATAAATATAGATTACTAGAGAGGGTTTATAGTTAGACAATTATAATAACATCATCGCTATAAATTCGCCCCCTCTCTCCCATAACCGTGTTCATCAAGAACACCTAAACCCATCAGAACTGTACACCCTAAAGGGGAACTCGACCAATCTGACGAACATGACGTCTACTTCATTCTCTGATGCGGTTACTGGCTAACCAGGTACACATGTGTTTTATTATTGATGATTGAATTTATTTAATTAGGGTTTATGTTTTACCCATGTTCTACCAATATAATCAACAGAATGGTCTATGAACAATATAGCTAATATGGCAAGAATCCTCCGTGTGTTCCATCTTGTTTCTGGGCTGCAAATAAATTATGATAAGTCAAACTTGTATGGTGTGGGGGTCGATCCGGTCGAGGTGAAAGCGATGGCAGAAAGTATTAGTTGCAACCCGAGATCTCTTCCATGCACGTATTTGGGGTTGGTTTTAGGAGCTAACATGAATCGAATTGGAGATTGGGATAGAATGATTGAGGTTTTCGACAAACGTCTCTTGCAGTGGAAGGCGTCTTGCCTCTCGGCCAGGGGGAGGTTGACCCTCATTAAAGCGGTAATGGAATCCTTGCAAACATACTATTTTTCTATTTTTAAAGCGCCTAAGAAACTTATCGATAAATTGGAAGCGAGAAGACGATTTTGGGGGGGGGGTACGAAGAGAGGAGGAAGATGAGTTGGGTAAAATGGAGTCAGGTGACTAAGCCTATCGAGGAAGGTGCGCCTTTGAGGGATATAAATTCGTCGCTTTTGGCTAAGTGGTGGTGGCGGTATAAAACAGAGTCGACGACCTTATGGAGAAGAATAATAGATGCCCTTCATGGCTCGGCTAGAACTTTTCAGTACCTCCCCATTCAAAACAGTCCTCAGGGGTATGGAAAGGTGTAACAAATGTTGATAACGACTTGGTATGCGAAGGCGTTGACCTCTCGACGTGTATCCAGGGCAAAGTGGGGACGGGAGGGAGTATTCGGCTTTGGTTAGATACTTGGCTAGCCGAGAATCCTTTGAAACAGATCTACCCAAATATTTTTGAGTTGGAAAAAGAAAAAAAGTTGTTTTGTAAAAGATCGATACGATGTGGTAGACGAAAACATGGTGTGGAAGTGGATGTGGAAGAGGAATGTTTTCAATCAGGTAGAGGCGAATGAGCTAGATGACTTGATAAATAGGTTGGATATTGTTGTGATATCCAATCAGCATGATAAATGGGTGTGGAATAAAGACTCAAGTGGGGTTTTTTCGGTTAAATCGTTAAAATTTCGTGTCGCGATAAGATTCATGTTTATAAAATCTGACACGATAAGATTTCGTGTCACGTTCGTGTTTACCTATTTCGGGTTCGTGTCTTATCGTGTTCCGGTCTTAACAGGTCGGGTTGACACGATATGCCACCCCTAGAAAGGTGTTCCATAGTATTGTCCTTATTGCTTGTTAGTGCATATGGAAGACGAGAAACGAGAGAGTTTTCAACAATACCACGGATCCCATTTCGCAAACTATGGAGGATATCAAGTCGCTAGGTTACTTATGGTTGAAAAATAGGTCCCCTTTCAAGGAGATGTCTTGGAGAGATTGGTGCAATTTCAATTTGTAGCCTTTTCGTTTGTTGTTTTCTCTAGCGTCTTGCTAGCGTTTTTTAATGAAGTTTGTCGTTAAAAAAACTCACTTAATTTGATCACATCAAAAGTGCAAAAATACATAACCCTGTTTGTTTTCATATGACTCAATTTCACAAATTCCTAGATAAATACGTTGTGTTTATAGGATGTCAGGTTAAAATAAAAAAGTATACATGACAAAAATATAAAATTGTGCTAGACTAGATATAATGTTATAACAACTCTCCCAAAACCCTTAAACATGTCCTATAGGTCCTAAAATACACCCCGTATACGAAAAACTGGCCCGAAATACCTTTATATTTATAAAAATCAAATAAAACAAATTATGGTGGGTCCTTGTCACACCCCAACCGATGGCGGAATCATCGGGGCATGACACTGAGCAAAACAGATTGTCCAGGAGAATCCATAACAACTATTAGTTATAATATATTAAAGGTTCATGTTCCATACCACAAACATATAAAATAAAAACAGTTATTACAAACGATGTTCTCAAAGACAAATATCCATTCCGACAACTCAGATTTTATTTAGTTTGTTTCTAGACTCTCCTAACGTGATTCTATAGCAGCTAACAAGCAAAAGCATCCTAAACACCTGTCACATACGTTAAAATAAAAGTCAATACACATAGTGTAAAAGTGAGCATACAAGTTTGATAGTATAATAGATAGCGAGAGCGGTTTACGCATAACCAACATGTAACATGTAATAACGCGAAGCTAGTAGGTTATCGACAATAAAATATGCACAAACGTGACTGCGAGTTGTAGAGTGCGCAACACATATCACCACTGTGACACGTGAGAAATACCCTTAGCAACCCCCGTCCACGACAGATGCTGAGTCCAAACTATAGTACTATCGTTGCTAAGGTGTCAGGAAACAATCACTATGTAAACATAACATTCAAGCATTCATCGAATAACACGTATAACATGCGAGAGCGGTTAGCGTATAAAATGTGTTTGGGTTGTGTGATCGATGTGATTTAGAATAAGTAACGTATGTAACACCCAAAAGTGCGTAAAGCAAAAAGGGATCGAGTATACTCACAGATTGTGTTTAGTAGGGGATAGTGCACGGTCCTCCCAACCGCCAGAGTGATCTCACTCCGGGAGCTGCTACCCGAACAAGATAGCTCCGCGGTGACTTCCCCATGCCGAGTTCTTACCCTGGGCGACATATGCCACTCCCAAGACTTGAACCCAGTACCTATGGGAAGAGGTGGGTGTCGGTGGCCAACTGGGCTACCCAGTTGGTTAACAGATTGTGTTTAGTAAATAAACACTCTCTTGGATTGAAGGGAGCGCTGAGAGATTAGCCTGAACAGTTAACGATAGCGTAAGCGATGAGCAGTGCATAAAACGGTGCAAGTGAATAAGGAGACGATGGCCATTCGATCGGATGAAAATCCGGACGGATGGTCATTCGATCGGATGATAATCCGTACGGATGGTCATCCGGACAGATGGCCATTCGGTCGGATTTTCCTTCGTTTGGGATGGATGTGTTTGTGTATGATGGCTTTGAAGTTTTCGTTGTAGCATTTTTAAAGCTTAGAAGTATCTCTACCTTTCAGGTCGTCCGGTCGAACGGTCGTCCGGCCGGATGGCCGTTCGTTCGGAAGGCGATCCGTTCCAAGTGAGATATCTCATGGAGAACAAGTTCACAGCAGGATGAAATTCATTGAAAACTTGTAAAAATGTTAAGTGTTTGGGGACCATGAGTCATCCGATTGGATTTTCGTTTGATCGGATGGCAGTCCGTTCAGTGACTTGATCGTGTGAAACTTAAATTATTTGCTAAGTTTGAAAAGTTTGCAGTTTGACCGAGACGGTATGACAACATGTTAAACAACGGGAACTTCATCAAGCCCAAGTCGTCCGATCGAACTGGAATCACCCTAGTCTAATCAGTTAACAGTTCTTGAAGGTTGTTCATGTTCAACCCGTGAATCGGTCTTCTTCTCCCGATAGAATCCATTCTCAGCCCAACACTTCACTATAGAACAAGTAGAAGGTCTAACGAGCTCTGATTCTATCGGTTTTGTGTGCAAGAGTGTAAAAAAGTTGAAAGAAGGTTAAGAACACATTTTTCAATTCTTTAATCTTGAAAATGTTGCAAAATCAGTGTATAAACATGTTAAAATCTCTTAGATCTGAGTTGTTCTTGGTGGAATGAGGTCAAGTTTTGAAGCTCATGATGACATCACCCTAGAACACCTCAAATCAGGTGGATTTGATGGTGAAAAGTGAAGATTTGATGGTGAAAATGATGAAGAAGTGTGTGGAGATCAAAGATGTACAAGATTTGAGGTAGAAACTTACAAGAATAGCGAGAAATCGAGAGAAAATAGGGCTGGAGGCGCAGGTCGGACGAGAGAGCTGTCACATCACTGTTTATG
Organism: Helianthus tuberosus; assembly: GCA_030545235.1. Taxonomy (NCBI): domain Eukaryota; kingdom Viridiplantae; phylum Streptophyta; class Magnoliopsida; order Asterales; family Asteraceae; genus Helianthus; species Helianthus tuberosus. Next base: position 15,865 of record JARYGA010003785.1, on the reverse strand, counting down.
ATGTGACAGGTGCTATTTATAGGTGTCCAAAAGAGGAAAGGCGGTGCAGTGACGGATCGGAGGGCAGTCCGATCGGATGGCCGTCCGATCGGATGACCATTCGATCGAATGGTCATTCGATCGAACATCTCCGGCGGGTTGCATTTTGATGTTTCGTTTCGTGCGTTGAGCGTTGTGATGCGTTGCGAGTAAGCGGTGCGATAGTATTAAACAATAGTTACACAGATAACCTAACTAACATACAACATCATAAATAACCTTGCGTTTAGCGTTTGCGATCAGATTGCGATGCGATAGAGTTGCGGTTGCGTTTTCGATTAACACCTCAAATATAAACATGCACAAGTAACACATAAATATTGCACACACGTAAAACAATATTCAGAACACGTAATTCGAGTTACGATGCGATAGCGATGAATTCAGCGATAAGTCGGTTAGCGATAAACATCGATTAAACTGCGATTATTATAGATACTCCACATAATACAACTAAAGTAAACAAAATTAAAGTATCGATTACAAGTCAAGGAGTACAATCAATAATTAAGCAAGGAGTGACAGATCGCATTTAGCAATCTTTTCTTCTTTTGACTTTGACTTTGACTTGTACTTTGACTTTCAAAACGCGGGGTGTTACAGTCCTCGCGGGGCGTGACCCCGTTAAGCAAAGGAGTTGCGGGCCGCGACCCAGTGACACTAGGCCGCACCTGGTTCCACCACGTGGCACGAAACCCGGTGGACCTATAGTGGTGACCCGACAAGGCTAGGACCTAGCCTAGATTCTCGCGGGCCGCGAGAAAGATAGAAGCGGCCTTCGCGGGCCGCGAGCCGCCTATCTCCAGGCCTATATAAGAGATCAGGAGGCTCAGTTTACAGTCGCTCAAATTTCTTTTCTTCTCTCGATATAATAGCAATAATACTCGGGTATTATACCCACTAAAAAGCGAAGCTCTTCCTCGTTGTAAGTATTATAACCCCCGGTTAAGTATTAGTTACTCTGCCCAATCGATCTAGAGTTCCGTAACGCATGTCAAGGCCCTGCCTGACTCAGTCATTGGAATTCTGTCTCGGGGGTATAGCTAATGTAAATTGGGTTATTATACTAACGCGTGTGCATTGTTTATTTTAAATAGATTATAACCAGGAAGTCACTAGAAAAGCAGTAGTATCTAAAATAGCAATGTGAGTTATTCCCCTTTTTGCAAACTGTTTTTACAAAACCTCAATTGTTTTAAATTACATTCAACAGTGATTGAGTATTTGTGATTCTACTATTATTGTCGGTATGTTGGGGTTTTGTATACATTACTTGTTACTACACTGTGAGTAGTAGCATGACCACAAGTCAGGATTGACAGTACCGTGGGTGGTAATTGAGTAGATGTAAACAAATGTAATTGCGGATGCCCTTAATACTGTAAAATGATAAAACTTGTTTTGATTAAACTGGGATTCACTATCCAGTATTTCTTGCTGATAAAACTTTTTAAAACGCGTTTCAGGTAACAAAATGTGAAAGCCAACTAGAAGCCAGCTGGAGAGCACTGAAGGCTTGGAAAAATGGCTATAAAAGTTACCCAAACAAGAAAGAAGTTTTATTTCAATAAATTAGGGTTTATCCCTATAAACATGTTGTAATGGAAACTTGGGTTTTTCCCATGTATTTATTAAATTTAAAAGTTTGGTGTTTTACTCTGATAAACTATTTCCTAACTACGATCCTGATGTAAATTTCCGCTGCCAAATTAATAAACACCGATACCACTATACTGTCCTCGCGGCCGCCCACTCCCGCGGTAGGGGTTGGGGGTTGCGACAGAGAGTGGTATTAGAGCTACAGCCACTGATTTAAGCCACATAAGTGTTCTGCTGACACCAAAATTTTATCATTTGTGTAAGGAAATAATCTACGTGATTACGTGTATAACTGTATATTATTGTTGTGTGTTATTTGACAATCTGTTAGTTTACACTATGAGTGATTAAGGTACGTCTGACGCCTATCGTCACCTAGCTAGTTCTCCCAAAAATGAAGGAACTTCACCACAGCCTACTCCTTCGGGGTATTCTGCTGACACTGAAGAGGGAATCTTCATTTTTAAGACGCAATCCAAGGAACCATTCCCTTCGAAAAAGAAAGGATGGTTCAGTCGGGGAGCACATGAGCGAAGGAAGCGAATGAGAAAATTGCAACAACAAAGGGCATTAGCAGCAACCAATAGGGAGATAAACGCCCAGACCCAAGACATAGTTAATAGGCGGTTGGCAAACTTTCATATATTAGCCACCACTCCAGCAGATCCAAACCTAGACCAATTAATTACACGACAACCACTGCCACTATTCCCAACCCAACCAATGGAGATATAACCGAACTAAGGAGACCAAATTCCCATACCAGCATTTGACCCTAACGAGATACCTAAAATCCCAACGCCTAATCCTCTAATGTATGATCCATGGGAGGATGACCATAGGGATTACCAGGAACTCTATCCACAGAGAGAACCAATACCAAACCCTATAGCACAATATACCAACCTTAACCCTCTAGACCCATATTGGAATGCCGATAAGTATGTCCAGGAAATACTAGACAACCCATACCCATATGGAGAACCTATGCCTCAGTACCCTGACCCAGTACCCGCACCACTGTCATCCATGAGTGAGGAAAATGTGCAGGAACTCCGTACCTTTGGTGAGGAATTAGTTGAGGAAGGAGAGAGGATAAAACAAATAGGAGAGAAGCTCGTGTGGAAATACGACGAGCGAGAGATGCAATACTGGAACCACCCCTTGCAATAATATATATATATATAGGGGATGGATCATGAGAAAACTAGTTTAAATGAGAAAACCAAAAAACTAACCAAAAAAGCCTAAAAAAAACCTAAAAACATACCAAAATTTTTTTTTTTACAATTTTTAATAAAAAAATCGCTAGTTTTTATGCCTAGAAAAAAAATTTCAAAAAAAAAAAAAAATTTTTTTTTTTTTTGGTTGTACTGCACATGTGCACTAATACATAAAGCTTAAACCACTTAACCCACCCCCCACCGACACCCCCCAAAAACCTAAATTCACCCTCCCACCAAAAGCCTAACCCCCCCACCCCCCCCAAAAACCTAAACCCCCCCACCCCCACCCTCCCGAAAACCTAAAACTAAACCCTAAACATAAACCCGAAAAAAACCTAAACCCCCCCACCCCCACCCCCCAAAAACCTAAACCCCTCCCCCCCACACCCAAAAACCTAATCCTAATCCTAAACCTCCAAAAAAACTAACCCTAAAAGCTAAACTAGACTCAAAAAGCTAATTTTAAGCATGTAATGCAATTGTAAACCCGAAAAAAAACTAAACCCCCCCACCCCCACCCCCCAAAAAACCTAAACCCCCCTCCCCCCACACCCAAAAACCTAATCCTAATCCTAAACCTCCAAAAAAACTAACCCTAAAAGCTAAACTAGACTCAAAAAGCTAATTTTAAGCATGTAATGCAATTGTAGTACATGTTATATTGCACATGGTGCACTACTATAATAATAGTATTGAAAATAAGACGACACCATAAATCTTTTTTTATGTCATCAAAAATATGCTCGAATATACTTGAATGAAAGATACAAAAATTTGTGATCTTATGGTGCCATTTTTGTTTTAAAATGATATCGTATGGAGAAATGAGAAATGTTTGAAAAGTTATATATATTTTTTTTCCAAATTTACCCCTCATTCATTAAAAGTCCCCCCTCCTTCATTAAAAGTCTCCCCCCTCCTTTTTAGTGGTTTTTAGTTAGTCTTCTAGTTTTCTCATTTATATCTAGTTTTCTCATGATCCTCTCCCTATATATATATATATATGTGTGTGTGTGTGTGTGTGTGTGTGTGTGTAGTAGGAAAAAAAATCAAATCAACTAAAATAAATAACCTGATACCTATTGATGCATAACTAGTAGTGTGTTTCAATTCCAGTTGTGTATATATATATATATATGAAAAAGAGTAAATGTCGCAATGCTCGACGATTTTGATCAATTGTTTGCGTGATTGTTTACATTAAATCTTATTCTGTGATATTAATACCTGATAAATGTTTATAATTCAGATGGACAACGAAGTAAATCAGGAAATCCAGAATAATGAGAATAATGGAAACCAAATAGATAACAGTGCCATCCAACATATAGTAGCACAAGGGATTATAGACGCTATACCGTATATTATCAAGACTGTTAAAGAAGCGGAAAATAATAAAACTAACAGTGGAAGTAAACGACCACCTACTGAACCCAGTCACAGTGTGAATAATGGACCGTTACTTCAATTGCCTATTCCAAAAAAAGAAGAACCATGTCATATGGTTGTTCTTACAAAGAATTTTGGTCTTGCAAACCAATAGAATTCTATGGAAATGAAGGAGCCATTGCAGCCCTACGTTGGATAGAAAAGACAGAAGCAGTCTTAAAAATAAGCAAATGTGCAGAGGAAGGTAAGATTTTGTTTGCTTCTAATCTTTTTAAGAATGCAGCCTTAGAATGGTGGAATACTATTCTCTAGTCTAGGGGAAGTGACAGAGTCTATAATATGGAATGGACTGATTTTAAGAACATGGTTGAAAGAAAATTCTGTCCTCTAAAGGAAAAGGAACAAATTGTCAATAAATTCTTAAACCTTAGAATGAATGGAATAGACTGCAAGGGTTACACTACCGTATTCTTCGAATATGCTAGAATAGTGCCAACTCTAGCCTCACCAAAACCAGTATTAATCTCCCGTTACATCTGGGGATTAATTAGTGGAATCAGACACGTAGTCAAGGCATCTAGACCCAAACCATAGAAGAAGCTGTAGAACTAGCCAATACCTTGACTGATGAATTAGTACGTACGCAAGAAGAAAACTAGAGAAAGAACCTAGCCCAAAAACTTACCCAGGAATTTCGCTATGGTAATTCCAACCGTGGGAAAAATACAGGTTCTACTTCTGCACCTTACTGTAAATACTGCAAGAAGAAGCATTCGGGAAGATGTTCCATATACTGCAACTTCTGCAAAATATCGGGACACAAGGAATAAGACTGCAGGAAGAAACCCAGTAATGGGATATGCTTCAATTGTGGAGAAAAGGGGCATATCAAACCGAAATATCCGAAACTAGCTCCAGCCACAAACAACAAAACTACCAAGAACGCCAGAACATTTGTTCTGACTGCTGAAGAAGCCAAGATGATTCCGGATGTGATTGCCGGTACGTTTTTAGTTAGTGATGTTTTTGCTAAAGTATTATTTGACTCTGGTGCGAACCAAAGTTTTATTAATACTTCATTCTGCAAACTTCTCAGTCAACCATGAACTAAACTTCAACAAGAATGTCTTGTAGAAACGGCAAATGGAGAATCCATTACGATCAATGAAATCTTGCAGGGAGCAAGAATAGAAATTTCAAACCATAATTTTATTGCTAACCTTTACCCACTGAAACTGGCTGGATTTGATATCTTGTTAGGAATGGATTGGTTAGTAGCCAATCATGCCAGTATTCTATGTGATCAAAAGTCAGTACAAGTAAATTCACCAAAGGGTGAAAAGATCACAATTAAAGGAGATAACCCATCTAGGTCCACAAAATGCATCTCTGTGATGAAAACAACAAGTTATGCAAGGAAAGGGTCACTAGTGTATATGATTTCCATAATCATTAACACTAAAGGAAAAGAATTGAAATATATTCCTGTAGTATCTCAATTCTCAGATGTTTTCCCAGAAGAATTACCTGGACTGCCACCAGATAAGGAGGTTGAATTCAGAATTCACCTGTTACTAGGGACAACACCAATTGCCAAGGCACCTTACCATTTGGCACCAGCCGAGATGCAAGAACAGAAGAAACAACTGAACAAACTTCTGGAGAAAGGTTTCATACAGCCTACTTCATCACCATGGGGAGCACCAATCTTGTTTGTTAAGAAGAAGGACGGATCAATGCGTATGTGCATTGATTACCGAGAATTGAACAAGGTCACGATTAAAAATCGGTACCCACTACCGAGAATCGATGATCTGTTTGATCAACTTCAAGGAGCTCTATTATTTTCTAAGATCGATTTACGCTCAGGATATCATTAATTGAAAGTACAGGAAGAGGGCATTCCTAAAACTGCTTTTAGGACAAGGTATGATCATTATGAATTTACAGTCATGCCATTTGGTCTAACCAATGCCCCAGCAGCATTTATGGACATGATGAACAGAATATGTAAACCATATCTGGACAAATTCGTAATTGTCTTTATAGATGATATTCTTATTTATTCTAAGAATAAAGAGGAACATGCAGCACATCTGCATGCACTCCTTACATTGCTGAGAAAAGAAAAGCTTTACGCTAAATTCTCAAAATGTGAATTTTGGTTACAAGAAGTACAATTCCTTGGACACCTGGTCAATCATGAAGGAATTCATGTGGATCCCACAAAAATCGAGGTGATTACGAAATGGAAAGTCCCTCAATCACCAACGGAGATAAGAAGTTTTCTTGGACTGGCAGGATATTATAGACGATTGATCCGAGATTTTTCTAGAATAGCCATTCCTTTAACAAAACTGACCTGCAAATCAGTTAAGTTTGAATGGGGACCAAAACAGGAAGAAGCCTTTAAAATTCTTAAGAAAAGATTAACCAACGCACCCATTCTAGCGTTACCAGAAGGAACTGAAGACTTTACAGTCTATTGTGACGCTTCTAAGTTAGGTTATAGATGTGTATTGATGCAACGTCAAAAGGTTATAGCCTATGCCTCTAGACAACTTAAGAATCATGAAAAGAATTATACAACCCATGATCTAGAGTTAGGAGCCATAATTTTTGCCCTTAAAATTTGGAGACATTATCTTTATGGTAGCAAGTTTACTATTTTCATCGATCATAAGAGTATAAGATATGTTTTCGGGCAAAAAGAGTTAAATATGAGACAGAGACGATGGATGGAAATTCTTAGTGATTATGATTGTAGTATCCAGTATCATGCATGAAAGGCTAATGTAGTAGCTGATGCTTTAAGTCGGAAATATCATGAAAAGCCAAGACGAGTACGTTCTCTCAAGTTAAATCTACAGGTAGATTTAAACGAGCAAATCAGAGAAGTACAGGAATCAGTAATCAAGGATGATACTGAAAAATTAAAAGGAATGATTAAGGAATTAGAACAAGGAACATATGGAATTTGGAGATTCCATAAGAAAAGAATCTGGATACCCAAACAAGGAAACCTACGCCACCGAATTTTAGAAGAAGCCCATAAGTCTAAGTATACGATACATCCCGGTAGTGATAAAATGTATCAAGACTTAACAAAATAATTTCTGGTGGATAGGAATGAAAAAGGATATAGCAACTTATGTTGCCAAGTGTTTAACCTATTCACATGCTAAAGCCGAACATCAGAAACCCTCAGGTTTATTGCAGCAACTAGAAATGCCTATATGGAAATGGGAATTGATAACAATGGACTTTATTACCAAATTACCCAAGGCACGAAAAGGAAATGATACAATCTGGGTGATTGTAGATAGATTAACCAAGTCTGCTCATTTCTTACCAATGAAGGAAACTTTCAGTATGGAACAATTAGCCAAGTTATATGTAAATGAAATAGTTTCATTACATGGAATTCCTTTATCTATTATTTCTGAAAGAGATAGCCGTTTTACTTCTCATTTTTTGACTAGTTTCCAAAAAGCAATGGGAACCAAGTTAAATCTAAGCACTGCTTATCATCCTCAAACAGACGGACAAAGTGAAAGGATAATTCAAACAATGGAAGATATGCTTAGAGCTTGTGTAATTGATTTCTGAGGAAATTGGGACGATCATTTACCATTAATAGAATTTTCTTACAATAACAGCTATCATACCAGTATCAATGCTGCACCATTTGAAGCACTTTATGGACGAAAGTGCCGAACTCCAGTCTGTTGGGCAGAAATTAGAGAAAAGCAACTGTCTGGACCAGAAATAGTATAAGAAACAACGAATAAAATAATTCAAGTCATGGAACGACAAAAAGCAGCACACGATCGCCAAAAGAGTTATGCTGATAACAGGCGAAAACCGTTGGAATTTCAAGTAGGAAACAAGGTATTACTAAAAGTTTCTCCATGGAAATGAGTAGTTGGATTCATAAAAAGAGGAAAGCTAAGCCCTAGGTATGTTGGACCTTTTGAGTTTATTAGAAGAATAGGACCAATAGCTTACCAGCTACAACTGCCAGAGGAAATGGCAGTGGCAGGGATACATGATGTATTTCATGTATGTAATCTCAAGAAGTGCTTAGCAGATGAATCATTAATGGTACCTCTTAAGGACATAGAGGTAAATGAGAAACTTAAGTTTGTAGAGAAACCCCTACAAATTGAAGACAGGAAGATCAAGAATCTCAAACACAAGAGATTAGTTCTAGTCAAAGTAAAATGGGATTCCAAGAGAGGACCAGAGTACACTTGGGAGCTTGAGTCATAGATGCAGAGGAAATATCCACACCTGTTCCAGTAGACCTCGAGGACGAGATCTAAAACAAGGTGGGGAGGATATAACAACTCTCCCAAAACGCTTAAACATGTCCTATACGTCCTAAAATACACCCCGTATATGAAAAACGGGCCCGAAATACCTTTATATTTATAAAAATAAAATAGAACAAATTCAGGTGGGTCCTCGCGGGGCGCGACCCAGTTAAGCAAAGGAGTCGCGGGCCGCGACCTAGTGATACCAGGCCGCACCTGGTTCCGCCACGTGGCACGACACCCGTTGGACCTATAGTGGTGACCCGGCAAGGCTAGGACCTAGTCTAGATTCTCGCGGGCCACGAGAAAGATAGAAGCGAACTTCGCGGGCCGCGAGCCGCTTATCTCCAGGCCTATATAAGAGATCGAGAGGCTCAGTTTACTGTCGCTCAAATTTCTTTTCTTCTCTCGATATAATAGCAATAATACTCGGGTAATATACCCACTAAAAAGCAAAGCTCTGCCTCATTGTAAGTATTATAACCCCCGGTTACGTATTAGTTACTCTTCCCGATTGATCTAGAGTTCCGTAACACATGTCAAGGCTCTGCCTGACTCAGTGGGTGGAATTCTGTCTCGGGGGTATAGCTAATGTAAATTGGGTTATTATACTAACGCGTGTGCATTGTTTATTTTAAATAGATTATAACCAGGAAGTCACCAGAAAGAAGTAGTATCTAAAATAGCAATGTGAGTTATTCCCCTTTTTGCAAACTGTTTTTACAAAACCTCAGTTATTTTAAATTACATTTAACAGTGATTGAGTATTTGTGATTCTACAATTACTGTCGGTATGTTGGGGTTTTGTATACATTACTTGTTACTACACTGTGAGTAGTAGCATGACCACAAGTCAGGATTGACAGTACCATGGGTGGTAATTTAGTAGATGTAAACAAATGTAATTGCGGATGCCCTCAATACTGTAAAATGATAAAACTTGTTTTGATTAAACTGGGATTCACTCGCCAGTATTTCTTGCTGATAAAACTTTTTAAAACGCGTTTCAAGTAACAAAATGTGAAAGCCAAATAGAAGCCAGCTGGAGAGCACCGAAGGCTTGGAAAAGTGGCTATAAAAGTTACCTAAACAAGAAAGAAGTTTTATTTCAATAAATTAGGGTTTATCCCTATAAACATGTTGTAATGGAAACTTGGGTTTTTTTCCCATGTATTTATTAAATATAAAAGTTTGGTGTTTTACTCTGATAAACTATTTCCTAACTACGGCCCTGATGTAAATTTCCGCTGCCAAATTAATAAACACCGATACCACTATACTGTCCTCGTGGCCGCCAGCTCCCGGAGTAGGGGTCGGGGGTTGCGACAAATGTAAAGCGGGATAGGCTTTGAGTTAATTGGGATTGGGTCATAATTGATTCAACACGTTAACGACATGATTAAAAAATTTCTAAACTGGTTAAACCTACCTAACCCAACCCTTTTATAACACGAATAATGTGTTAAATGGATTAACAAGTCGACACGACATGTTAAGACTCGTTGATCAAATGGACGTAGTTTATAACCATATGAATAAGTAAATAACTAATTCCCTCGCTCACCAGCTAACGTAGTTTGTAAAATATTTCATAGCTTGTTAAATTATTTTGTGATTTTTATAGTATTGGGTTAGTTATGTCTTATTATTTATTGACGATGTTAAGTGTGTCATGTCAATAATCGTGTTAAACATGTTGTGTTATTCATGCTATTGAACCAGTTATGTTTAAATATTTTTAAACATGTTGAGTAGTGTAACCCGCTTATTAAAAATGTGAATGTTATTGTGTTTAAGTAAATGATACGCTTAGTAAGCGTGTCCTTTTCGAGTTAAATAGTCATGTTAAATGTGTTGTGTTGAACACAACCCGTTTAACATTGCACGACACGTGTTGCCAGTTGTAGCTCAAAGGATTGTAGCTAGCGACGATATATACAAAAGGATGGCGAGCTTTTATATTTTTAAGCTTCAAGTTCGGAATATGTTGGTTGCAGTGTCGCCTCTATTCTCCCATTGTAGCATTTGTCATGGCGCTTGGTACTTAGGCTGTGTTTTTAGGGACGGCAGGAAACCTCAAAACTGATGTGAAAAATCAAAACCAGAAACACTTGGATGTGTGACAGGGGGTTATGCAAGGAGGGGTCGAGTGTGAGATTGATTTCAAAAATAATCATGAGTTCTATATGGTATCAGGCGATACACACTCGATTACTTGAAACCAATTGCATACAGGTTTAAATACTATCGAAACCAAATATATTAATATATTATATAAATTTTGAAAAATTTAATTTTTGAAGTTATTAGAAACTTTAAATTATTAAAAGTACATACTTAAATCAGTGTATTTGATACCTCAAGTCAGTTTTTGAGGTGAGTTTAGAGTCAGATTTCACGTAATGAGGATCCCAACCAATAACTTTTAATCAACTAAGATCATATATACAAGGATCTTCAATGCCTAGAGAAAACCTCACAACCAGACTAATAAGCGGGTACTGTAGGACTAGAAATTTGATTTTACAACTAGCTATGTGATAAAAGATTTCGAAAATCCAATCCCAGACATGATCCATTCTCATTCTTGTTGTTGGATCACAGAATTAAATTACCATGTTACTTAGAATTTTCTATAAGGTCATGCGTAATGGTTAATGCCCCATAAGAGACATTTTCTGTCACATTAGCATCATAATGCCATTTCAAAAAATGTGTAATGGTTAATGCTCATTTAGTCATTAGCTTCCAATTTGTTTTCTCCTCATTTGACATTATACTAGAAATGTCCTTCCCTCTTCATGCCCTTTAATTCCCCAGGGACGGTGTTGGGGGCGTTAACAAACCGTTTCACACCCCTATAATGCTTATTATACATGGTCTAAGAATATATACACACACACATATATATATATATGTGTGTGTGTGTGTGTGAATTAGCTTCCAGTTTGTTTTCTCCTCATTTTCCGCCACATCAACCCCTTTAAAAAATGTGTAATGATTGACGCTCCTTAATGTCTTTTCAATCATTACTTTCTGTCGCAACCCCCGCCCCCTATTTGTGCCGGGAACGGGCAGCCGCGGGACCAGTTTTGGTGGTATCGTTTGTTTATCAATTTGGCAGCGGAAATTTCATCAGGACCGTAGTTAGAAAATGTTTATCAGAGTAAATACCACACTTTTATAGTATTAAACATATTAGGATAAAACCCAAGTTTTCATTACAAACATTTTCATAGGGCAAATCCCTATTTTATTGAATAAAACATCTTCTTTTATTTAGGTAACTTTTATAGCCACTTTTTCCAAGCCTTCAGTGCTGTTCAGCTGGCTTCTAGTTGGATTTCACATTTTGTTACCTGAAACGCGTTTAAAACATTTTTGTCAGTGAGAAATGCTGGTGAGTGAATCCCAGTTTAATCAAGAAGAGTTTTATCCTTTAACAGTATTGAGAGCTATCACATTGTTTATTTCTACACAATTACTCATTCAGTATTGTCAATCCTGACTGGTGGGTCATATTACACATTGGCTATCTCGTTGTCCAATGGTAACGTGCTCCACGTTTTGTATACAAAACCCCAACATACCAACAGTAATTGAAGAACTACAAAGACTCAATCACTGCTTAATCATATTGTAAAATATTTAAGGTTTTGTAAAAACAATTTACAAAAAGGAGATTACTCACATTGCTGTCTTAGGTTTACTGTAAGGGTTTCCTGGTGATTATCTATAATTTACACAAATGCACACGTGTTAGTATAATAACCCTTAATATTTACATTAGTAATACCCTCCCCGAGACGGCATTCCAACGACTACGTCAGGCAGAACCTCGACAGTCGTTACGGAACCCTGGATCAATCGGGCAGCGTATCTAATACATAACCGGGGTTATAATACTTACAACGGGGCATAACTTCATTAATTAGGGGGATATTATACCCGAGTATAGTGCCTACTATAAGAAATTCGAGAGAGAAAGTCAAGAAATGAACGAACTGACTGAAGGCCCGATGCCCTCCTTATATAGGGACACATTTCGAGTCTCTCGCGGCCCGCGTAAGAGTAAGCTAAAGCTTACGCGGCCCGCGTAGTAGGGTTATAGCTGCTAGGGTTGCTGATTCGTCGAACTAGGGTTGACACGGAGCTGACACGTGTCGGCTCAGGGCTACGCCCTGACTTCAAGTTGTCGCGCCCCACGTAAGATCCTTAAGGGGTCTACGCGCCCCGTGAGCGACATAAAAATTTGATTTTTATTTTATTTTTAATGCTATATCGTATTTTGGGCTCGGTTTTCACATACGTGGTGTATTTTAGGACATATAGGGATATTTTAAAATATATTAGGGTGTCAGAAAAATTTAGGAGGGTTGTTATATCCTCCCCACCTTGTTTTAGAGCTCGTCCTCGAGATCTACTGGAACAGGTGTGGATATTTCCTTTGCATTTCTGATTTAAGCTCCCATGTGTATTCTGGTCCTCTTTTGGAGTCCCGTTTTACTATGACCAGAACTAATCTCTTGTGTTTGAGGTTCTTAACTTTCCTGTCTTCAATCTGTAGAGGCCTCTCTATAAATTTTAACTGCTCATTTACCTCTATATCCTTAAGAGGTACTATAAGTGATTCATCAGCTAAACACTTCTTGAGATTAGATACATGAAATACATCATGTATTCCTGCCATTTCCTCTGACAGTTGTAGCTGATAGGCTACATGTCCTATTCTTCTAATAATCTCAAAAGGTCCAACATACCTGGGACTTAGCTTTCCCCTTTTGATGAATCTTACCACTCCTTTCCAAGGAGAGACTTAGCTTTCCCCTTTTGATGAATCTTACCACTCCGTTCCTTGTTGCCTCAGCCCCCCTCACCCCCTTATTGAAACCTTATAATGGTATTAGGCCTATCGCCGTGGGGGGCATCTGGCGTAGGTTGGTCTCTAAGGTGCCTATGAAGAAAGTTGGGAAGGACATGGCCTAGTATTTGGGGGATTTTCAATTCGGGGTTGGTACACCAAATGGGGCGGAGGTGGTGCTTCATAGTGCGAACAGGTTTCTGAGCTCTTTTCATGAGGATGGGTCCATGGCCTTGCTTACGGTAGACTTCACCAATGCTTTCAACATGGTTGACCGCTCAGCATTCCTCCAACAGGTCCACCAACATTGCCCATCTATCTATCGGTGGGTCCAGTTCCTGTACGCCCAACCCGCTAGGTTGTATGTTGGTAGCGAGTGTATTGGGGCTACCACTGGAGTGCAACAAGGAGATCCCTTGGGGCCCCTTCTCTTTGCCTTAGCCTTACACCCCTTATTCTCCATGTACAGGAGCACTGTAACCTCCCCTTTCATGCTTGGTATTTGGTTGATGGCACGATTATAGGTAATGCAGTGGAAGTTGCTAAGGCCTTGGACATCATCAACATAGAGGGACCATCCCTAGGTATCCATCTCAATATTAAGAAAACGGAAGTGTACTGGCCATCGTGTGACAGTCTCAAGGTTCAAGACGACCTTTTCCCGAGAGGGATAGATAGACCTGAGAGGGGGGTTAAGCTCCTTGGGGGGCGGTTAGCCGAGATTCTGTTTTTATCGAGGAATTAGCAGGGCGGCGGGCACTGACAGCGGTTGACCTTATGAAACTCTTGCCCTGCCTTCAGGACCCCCAGTGCGAGCTTCTTCTTTTAAGGTCATGCATGGGGGTAGCTAAGTTACTGTTTGGGCTGCGGACCTGCCAACCCCACTTGATGGCAAATGCGGTATCGTGCTTTGACGATGGTCTTCGAGAGGCTATCGAAGACATTGTTGTTTATGGGGGGTCCTACTTCGGTGACCTTCAGTGGCGTTTGGCATCTTTGCCGATGCGTCTGGGTGGTTTGGGCCTCCTCTCAGCTCAGGATGTTGGAGTTTATGCTTTTGTGGTTTCTAGAGCTCAGTCGTGTGTATTGCAAGACCATATCCTTTGGAACAATGGGGTTGGTAAGCTTGACGTAGACTACCAACAAGCCCTTGAGTACTTAAGTGTCTCTCTTCCAGACTTTGATATTGGCGGTTTCTCTAATACGGACACCGCCCCCTCAAAGCCACAAAAAACCTTGGCGAATGCCCTATTTGACAAAATCGCTCGGAGTCTGGGAGAAGTATTTGATTTGTCTCCCCGCCAGAAGGCGGTGATTGAGTGCTTGAAAAGCCCCCATGCGCAAGACTTTTTTACTGTTATCCCGATCGAGGGGCTGGGGCAATGCATGTCGGCTATTAAGTATAGGCCTATCCTCAAATACCGGCTGATGATCCCTATGTATCCAGAAGATGAAACCTGCCCAATCTGCCAAAAAGCCAGCATGGATAAGTACGGGGAGCATGCTGTTCATTGTAAGGAGCTCCCTGGTTTCAAATATCGGCATGACTAGGTGAGGGATGTTTTGGGGATATCTTGAGGAGAACGGGGATTTCTGCCAAGAAGGAGGCCCCTATGAATATCCTTACAGATCCCATGGAAGGGAGATCTACATTGAGACCAGTGAATCTGCTCGTCTTTGGCTGGGAGGGAGGGAAACATGCTTGTGTGGATCTCACAGGAGTCTCCCCCGTAGCTGGATTAAAGGAAAGCGGGTTTGTAGCAGGACAAGCTATAAGGAAAGCAGAATCAAAAAAGGTGGATAAACACGCTAAAGCCTGTGCTGATAACCAACATGCATTTATCCCCTTCGCCTTCGACACCTTTGGCTCCCTAGCTCAAGAAGCTATCCGTTTCATGATACTTTCAACTTAAAGCATCAGCTACTACGTTTGCCTTTCCTGTATGATACTGGATATTACAATCATAATCACTAAGTATCTCCATCCAGCGTCTTTGTCTCATATTCAACTCCTTTTTCCCAAAAACATACCTTAAACTCTTATGGTCGGTGAAAATGGTAAACTTACTACCATATAGGTAATGTCTCCAAATTTTAAAGGCAAAAATTATAGCTCCTAATTCTAGATCATGGGTTGAATAATTCTCTTCATGATTCTTAAGTTGTCTAGAGGCGTAAGCTATAACCTTTTGACGTTGCATTAACACACATCCATAACCTAACTTGGAAGCGTCAAAACATATTACAAAATCTTCAGTTCCTTCTGGTAACGCTAGTATGGGTGCGTTGGTTAGTCTTTGCTTAAGAATTCTAAATACTTCTTCTTGTTTTGGTCCCCATTCAAACTTAATGGATTTACAGGTTAACTTAGTTAAGGGAATGACTATTCTATAAAAATCTCAAATAAATCTTCTATAATAACCAGCCAATCCTAA
>JARYGA010003784.1:0-18688 GCA_030545235.1 Helianthus tuberosus | reverse complement strand
TTCACGATTCTTGTTCTTGACAGCCTTTCGGTAGCCAATTTTGTCAATTGTTTCTCGTGCGTCTTCTTTGTAGCGCGGTCATTCCTCATAACCGCTGGATTGTCATGACTTCCATCCAGGGTTTCTGTTCTTGTTGCGCTTTCCATAGTCTTGCGAATTACCTTTCGAAAATCGGTCTTCGGTGTAAGAGCTCTTGGTTCCAGCCAACAATTATTCAGTCTGCACTCAATCTTTGCAGCTGCCATCAGTTTGTACCATTCTTTGGGCATACCGTCTTTTCTTGTGATAGTCCTGATGTAACTATCACAGCGAATGGCTTTCTTGAAGTCAGCACGCATTAGTTGTTCGCTTACACCACCGATCTCCAAACACTCCTTATTGAGAGAGTGATGAAGACTAATAACCCTTCGTTTTCTCTGCGCCAGATGTCTGTTACTTCAGACGTATCACGCTGATAACGTCTTTGCTGGCTGAAATGGTTTACAAATTGAGTTCTGAAGTCGACCCATGACGTGATTTTTCTAGGCGGAAGGCTGTCGAACCAGGCGCGAGCAGCCCCTGTGAAAGTCTGGATAAACAGATGGCACCACATTGGCATGTTCCGTCCTCCCATAACACCAACGTTTGTAAATACTCAAACATAATCGTCAGGGTCAGTGAGACCGTTGAACTTTCCCACTTTTGGAGGCAACTTTTCTTTTGATAGCAGGGCTAGAGCAATCTTTGGAATGAAGTTCGAGTGTTCGGCAGCTTCAGCTGGCCTATAGGCAAGGCTGAAATCCCGTTCTGCTTCTTCGTTGTATGCGATGCGCTGCCTTAGCTGTAAGACTCGTGATTTTTCTACAGACGGTTAAGACTGACGAACCTTCGTCATCTTGCCAAGTAGCATCATTCGGGTCTGTGTCATCCCATTCGTTGTTCATGTTGCGCGGCCCTAGCCGGCTATGAACTGGACGTTTGTGTTGGGCATAGGATGGGTGATCACAGTAAGTGCAGTTTCTCCGTACGTGTCGCGTGTGTCGTGCACGCTCATCCTTCTTTGTGGAGGAGGTCTGTTAACTCGCCCTTGGATATTTTGCTGAGGGGGGATCTGGCACGACCCCTGAGTTGGACCCGAAGGTGTAACCAAGGATGGTTCTGCTTGCAAAATCGCTGGTCGTGCGCTCATAGACTGATACGCAGCATTTATAGTGGCGATTTGCTTGGCGTACCAAGAGGCTAAGGTTTCGCCCTCTGGTATCCCTAATAGCGCTGAAATGTTCGGATTTGGAGATGGGTTTGATGGACCAGTAACATTAATTCCTGGGGTGCCCGTTTGAGTGATGCGAGTGACACTCGCGCGGGGTCCCCCGGTGTAGTTCCTTCTTCTTCGGCGATCTAGTTTATAGGATGGAGTTGGACGTGCGAGTTGTCCTCCCCCGCTCCCGCTTGAGAGAATGTGCCGAACCCAAAATCTGGAATTATCCCTTGACCAGCCATGATCAAAGGGACAAAAAACTCAGAAAAACTCAGAAAAAAAAAAGATGAAGTGATTGTAAAAGTCGGCGGGCGCCAATGAAGAAACACGTATCTAATTTTAGGGTTAATTAGGGGTTTATGTTTTGAACATGAGGGTTAAATTTCTTTAACTTTCCTGAGCTCCGATGTGATTCAATCTTCCTGCAAAATACCAGCACCGTTAGCTCGTTAAGAGAGGGAATATGGGGGTTTCCCTCTTAACCAGGCTCCGGCGTGACAATAAGTAACTGCTTTGAGGAAATAAGTGTGTATTAAGAGAAAGAGTAGAAAGAATGGAATCGTTAACCTGTGTATGGAGGTCCCTATTTACAGTCGGATAGGTGTAAGAGGAGATGGGCCGATGGGCCTTGGGCCGGAAAGCGACAATGAGGAATATCCATCTTGTCTCACTAGTGTCGACCGTTAGTGGTTTCTAGAAGCACTCCGGTGCTGGCGCACCTTGATTGGAGCCACGTGTCACAGTTGTCGGCCTTTCTGTCCTTCTGTCATCAGCCGTTAAGTGGAGATAATGGGGCAGTTGTCGCCGCCCCCTGATTGGTGCCACGTAGGCGTCCTTCTGTACTCTCTGTTTCCTCCACGTCAGTCGATTGTGGAACACGATGGAGCACAGCCTGGTGGACGTTGGTTGGCCCATTCTTCTGCCACTTGTCCCTTGTGTACCTTCTGAAGTGGCCTTGCGCCGTAATTCATGCATGACCATTGTTGTGCACGTAACTAGCTCGCGCAGGGTTGCAGGAGTTGAAGGCTCTTATTCAGAGCACCAAGTGTAAAAGCTGATGTTATCTCTTGATTGGACCTCGCGCGATGTCGGCTATGCTTGAGTAACCCACGTGCGGTCGTAGATTGATCAGCTTTAATTGAGTAAGGAGTATGGTCCAAAACGCGACCTGATTGGTCTGCGCGGCTTTTTGGGACCATACCCCTTCAAATTGTCTTCCACTTGTAAAAGTATAAGTTTTAATACATAATACCTATGCCATCAATAAAATGTATGCTTGTGGATGCTCTTCAAGAAAAATGCTTCATGTTCTCCCAGTAGATACTTCAGAAGTTTACATACGGTTAATTCTTCATCACCTATGATGAACTCAAGAAAGAAAAAATATATAGTTAAGACTTGAGAAACTGATATAGATTTCGGTAGAGAAAGTAAGATTGTCCCATATCGGTACTACATCCAAAAAAAAAGTAAGGAGAACTGGCTGTAAAAAAGAACCCCCACAAGTTTATTGAAGGGTGTGCATATTGGCACACCATGTTGCCTATTTGCACACCAAACCCTACCTTTATCTACGTTGCGTATAGAGTTATACGCAGCGTATAGGGTTACCTCTATACGCTGCATATAGATCTATACGCAGCATATAAAACCATGGATTTCAGAGACTTATCAGCAACCATTGCACAGAAAACAAGAGTTTATATACGTTGTGTATAGCTCTATACGCAGCGTATATAAACCATCAGATTTTTTGGGTCATTTTGGTAGGTTTGGGGCATCAGTTTTTAACAAAGTTTATATACGCTTTTTATAGAGCTATACGTAGCGTATATAACCTTTCAAAAACATTTTGGTTATTTGGTGTATTTGTGTTATAAATTCTCACCCGGTTCCAACGTTAAATCTCTTAAAATATATAACCGTTAACGTTATACCGATAATATTATATACCGTTAAAAATTTTTGATAGACATATATACGGTTCGAATATATTATATTGTTAACCTTATACCGATAATATTATAAGTTTGTACATACAAACAAAAGATATAATATGACTGAATATAATATATACAATATAAGCATTTGTACATACAAACAAAATTTATAATATGACTAAATACTAAGGGTGGTCATGTCACAAAAGATATACAATATAAGCATAAGTTTGTACATACAAACAAAAGTTATAATATAAGCATAAGTTTGATAGACGTATATACGGTTCCAATACTAAATACATAACATAAGATAAAATACTATGGCAGCTGCTCCTGCTGTTGATGCCATTTCGCAGGCAGAACGAAGTGTCGTGGAGGTAACGCCTCACGCTGTGAAAGCCTCTGCAGCTCTACAGCCATCCACTCCACCACATACGTCAGCCTGTCAATGTCGCGACGTAGCCGCTGATATGATGGGGCAGGACCGGGCCCAACATGTAGTGGGAACTGACGCGCCCCGGGTGGTCCATGTGGCTGTGGTGGCTTCGGAATGTACATGTCCGGCTCATGCTCCGGCACCTCCGGATCGCGCAGGGGATATACCAGCTCGAACTGTGCCGGCAGCTGGGTAGGCGCGTAAGGCTGGTCGTCAGCACCCTTAAACCGCTTCCCGCATGGGAAATTTTGGTAAAGTGCATTCCCAATATCGTGTTCATCCCTAACCGCTTCGGCTGCATCGCCTTGCCTACACGAGGGTCAGTCTCCGGGTGATAGCCATACGAAAGGGCTATCACAGTGACGTAGGCGCCGCCGTATAATAATCTACGCTCCTGTCGATGATGTGCGGAGGCGAAGTACTGCGCCAACCCGTGTGCGAGAGCGCACGGCCTCTTGTACAAGAGGCAATATAGGAAAAACAGGTCACCGCTCGAACACCACTCCCGGCTCTTCTTTCGAGCTGTGATGGAAGTGGATATCATCTTGGGAAGATACCTGCACAAAAGGAAACCAGTCAGTAAATAATAATGAGACGAAATCAACTAAATAATAAAAAAAATACTTTTGACTCGTTACGGATTTCGACGCGCGTAACGGACCTACGCTCGTAACGGACGACGTTTACTAAACAATAAAATGATTATCTATTTTTGACTCGTTACGGATTTCGACCTCGTACGCCCCCAACGAGCGTCGAAACTAAGATCGTCGCTAAAATATAATTTTTTTATTATTTAGTCCAAGTCGAATCGTAAGGCGCGTAGGTCCCTAACGAGCGTTGAAACTAAGATCTTCGATAAAATATAATAACTTTAAATTTTTTACGACGAACTTAGTTTCAACTAACGTTAGGGACCTACGCGCCTTACGGTTCGACTTCAACTAAATAATAAAACTTATATATTTTAACGACGATTTTAGTTTCAACTAACGTTACGGACCTACGCGCGTTACGGACGACGTCAACTAAGTAATAAGGTTATTATATTTTAACGACGATCTTAGTTTCGACGATCATTAGGGACCTACGCGTCTTACGGTTCGACTTCGACTAAATAATAAAAAATTATATTTTAATGACGATCTAAGTTTCGACGCTCGTTAGGGACCTACGCACCTTACGGAGCACATCGACTAAATAACAAAACTTATATATTTTAAAGACGAACTTAGTTTCGACTAACGTTAGGGACCTACGCGCCTTACAGTTCGACTTCGACTAAATAATAAAGTTATTATATTTTAACAACGATTTTAGTTTCAGCTAACGTTAGGGACCTACGCGCCTTATGGTTCGACTTCGACTAAATAATTAAAAAAAATATTATTTAGTCGACGTCGTTCGTAACGCACGTAGGTCCCTAACGTTAGTTGAAACTAAAATCGTCGTTAAAATATATAAGTTTTATTATTTAGTTGAAGTCGAACCGTATCTATCTGAACTATCTTGTTGCACGTAAGAAACTTCACCTCCGTATCCGTAACCCGGATACGATTGCTGCGTCGGGTAATATGGTTCATCAACAGGGGCATTCTCAGCACCATATCCTACGTATCCATCCAGATTACCTTTTTGCATGTATGAAGATTCATACCCGTATCCGTAATCCGGATACACTTGATGCGCCGTGTAATTTGGTTCAACAACTGGTGGAGTCGGAGTTTCGTTCAAGTCTGGAAACGGTATTTTTTGATCAACAGGGACGCCAGACACAACTTCCTCCTCATTAGCTTCATTTACTCGCCATGCGTCATTAGAATAGTGATTAAAGAAATAATTCTCGCCCCAAAATGATGACCTTTTAACAATATAGTGTTTGATATAGAGGAAGTGACTGTAACAAAGGAATTTGATATGGTGTTTGAATTCATAGGTAGAGATGGATGTCTAAATACACTTTTGAATTCATAATTATCAGCCTCGTATAGCTCTATACTCTGCATATAGCTTTATTCACGTGCCTAGACAACATCGTATCAATGTCAAATCTGTCTGACATACGTTGCGTATAGGTCTATACACAGCGTATGTCAGAGAGATTTGACATGGAACTAGGTTGACTGTCTGGTCGTGTACCTACCCCTTACCTACGCTGCGTATAGGTCTATACGCATCGTAGATGGGTAACCCTATACGCTGCGTAGGTAAACCCTAAGTGTGCAGGTAGCCAACCAAGGTGTGCCACTAGTTTTAGCCTTATTGAATTGCCTACCTTGACCCTTTTGCCATATCTTACCCATAACCTTTTGTTTTGTCTTCTGGCAAAATAACGAATTGGTTATTTGAGTATGAAACATAAGTTAAAACCCTTGATTTGGAAATAAATGTTAACTGGTTTGTTTTAAAGAAATTCACCAACCACTAACCTTCTAAACACTATATACACTTGGTTTAGGGTAGAAGTCCTAGTCATGTGTCATTCGGATTAGATCCGAGGTTTTATTAGTGCCTCTCGCTTTGTTGAAATCTGGTAGTGCACGCACGCTTAGCCGATGTCTTCGGGTAGAAGTAAGAGCATGAATACTGTGAGTTCACCCCTTTTTACTTGTGATATACACTAATTGTACATGTTTTATTCCCTCATTTTACTCCCTTTTTACGCATTTTTGACAACAAATTCTATATTTAGGTACTTAATCGTGTACTTTTGGGTTTTCAGGTCTTAAACGAAGTTCCATGGGCAAATTTCAAAAAAAAAAAACGAAGAGTTTCCGGGCATTTTGGATGAAAACAACATAATCTGCTGAAGATACAGGTCATGCACGGCCATGCGCTCCAACTGCACGATCGTGCAGGTTCATTTAGTCAGAAGCACTAGCAGTGCGGCCAGGAGTGCAATCAGTTTCTCAGTAACGCACAACCGTGTGTCTCAGCTGCACCCCCGTGCGCCCTTTGATCCTCGGAAGAACACCCTGTGCGATCAACCGTGCGTCTATTTTCTCGGACATGCATGACAGTGCAATTTTTGTGCACGGTCGTGCACGCACTTTGCTGCCTAATCAGCCACTAGCTAAACCCATACCCTGCGGCTGACGTCATGATTAGACTTGTACAGTGCAAGGGCGTGCGCTTTAAGCGCACGACCGTGCACTTTTGAAAAGTTGTATAAAACAGAGCAGAAACATTCTGATCAATTATTGGATAGTTTTGCAAGCTTTTGGACGATTTTGGCGCTTCAAAAACAACCTGCTTAGGTCGGATTCAAGCCTCCAAGTTGCAAAGAAGCCTATTTATAATCCGTGCGTGCTTATGGTTTGAATCCTTGTTCTTTCCATGATGTTGGTTACATTTCTGTCACACCCCGACCGCGTAAAACAACAAACCACGGCGGAAACATCGGGGAGTGCTGTGGCAGAATTATTGTTCCAAAACACATGATAATTAAAGTTAAGTTTTACAAGCTTAAATTATTACATTGTCTTAGTTCAAACAGAACACATAAAAGACGATAACTTTATTGATTTTAGATTGCTAAGGCCCAAGTCGCCCTAAGTGAAGCTTGCTCACATCAAACAATCGCTCCTGAAACATACGTGAAAGTTAATACGTCAGCATAAAAATGCCTGTGAGTAACATAAGTTTAGTGTTGAAGATTCATGACTTTAAAGGTTAAAAGAAGTGTTTAATGAAAAGTAGTCATGAACCTTCGAAACTTATTTCTAAGTTATGTAAAGGGTATTCAGAGTACGTTTGGCTTATGTCACAGTTCTGGAGTGTACGTCGCGTTAAACTGATTAGGTTTACGTAACGGTTTATGATTTCACTTCCAGAACAGGTTTAAGAGTTCGGAATTGAACAGTGATTGATAACGTGCTAATTTCACAAATAATTAAACAAATATTGAAATTAAAACACCATATTTTATTAAATACAAAGTTGTTCGGAACAGTACAAGAATTAAAATACACAGATGTCACAGTCTCCCCTACTTTTGGAAATTTCGTCCCGAAATTTAATTAGAGGAAACTTGTGGGAATAGGTGTGGATATTTCGCCTTCATTTGATCCTCTCGTTCCCAAGTAAACTCTGGGCCACATTTAGATTCCCAGCAAACTTTGACTATCCATATGCACTTACGCTTGAGTTTCTTGACTTGACAGTCCACAATCTCCACAGGTTTCTCGACGAAGTGCATCGTGTTGTTGACACGAATTTCATCAAGGGGGATGTGGAGGTTTTCATCAGCCAAACACTTTTTCAGATTGGACACGTGGAAAGTTGGATGAACATTTCCAAGTTCAGGAGGCAGCTCAAGTCTGTAAGCTACTTTTCCCATTCTTTCAACGATCTTGAATGGTCCAACATATCATGGTGCAAGTTTTCCTTTCTTCCCAAATCTGATTACACCTTTCCAAGGAGATACCTTGAGTAGGACGAGATCACCGACTTGGAATTCCAAAGGCTTGCGTCGTCTATCCGCGTAACTCTTTTGAGGGCTTCTAGCTGTTAAGAGGTTGTCGTGAATTTTCTTGACTTTGTCTGTAGTCTCTACAATGAGTTAAGGTCCAGTGAGCTGAGCTTTACCAATCTCATTCCAGCAGACCAGCAAACGACATTTTCGACCGTATAAAGCTTCGAAAGGAGACATGTTGATGCTGGAGTGATAACTATTATTGTTGGAGAATTCGATCAATGGAAGATGCGAATCCCAACTACCACCAAAATCGATCACACAAGCTCTAAGCATATCCTCCAATATCTGGATTGTTCTTTCAGATTGTCCATCCATTTGAGGATGATAAGCTGTGCTCAAATTGAGTTGGGTTCCCATAGCAGATTGCATGGTTCTCCAAATATGAGATGAGAATCGAGCATCTCGGTCTGATATGATGTTCAAAGGAACACCATGTCGGGATACGATCTCATCTACAAAGATCTTGGCAAGCTTTTCAGCAGAGAGATCCTCACGGATTGGCAAGAAGTGAGCAGATTTTGTCAAACGATCAACTACTACCCTATGGCATCATGACCTCTATTAGTGCGCGGTAGTTTGGTAATGAGATCCATGGCAATGTTTTCCCATTTCCAAACCGGTATCTCTGGTTGTTCCAATAATCCAGAGGGATGTTGATGTTCTGCCTTAACCTTCAGACAAGTAAGGCATTTTGATACGTATAAGGCAATGTCTTTCTTCATTCCCGGCCACCAAAACTGGGTTCGGATATTCTAATACATTTTGTCTGCACCAGAATGTATTGAATAACGAGACTTGTGAGATTCATTCATCAATAAGGTGCGGAAATTGTCTTGAATTGGAACCCACAAACGGTCCATGAAATAATATAACCCATCGTCCTTCAGTTCAAGGTGAGGCATAAGATGATATGGTAATTCCTTACCCATCAAGTTCTATGAAACACAAGTACGTTGAGCTTGAGAAATGCGGGTTTGAATATCAGATCGAACTTGAACACAATGAAGCTTGACTCTTTCTTTTCGACTTAACGCATCGGCTATGACATTCGCCTTACCAGGATGGTAGTGAATCTCGCAGTCGTAGTCGTTTAGAAGTTCCACCCAACGTCGTTGTCTCATGTTTAGTTCTTTCTGATTGAAGATGTGTTGGAGACTTTTGTGGTCTGTGAAAACCACACATTTTGTTCCGTAAAGGTAGTGCCTCCAAATTTTGAGAGCAAAAACCACAGCGCCTAACTCAAGATCATGAGTCGTGTAGTTTTTCTCATGGATTTTCAATTGTCTTGACGCGTAGGCTATGAATTTTTTTCTTTGCATGAGAACACAACCAAGACCTAGATTTGATGCGTCACAATATACGGCAAAGTCGCCGTTTCCCTCAGGTAAAGACAACACAGGAGCATCACAGAGTTTATGTTTCAAGGTCTGAAAAGCTTCTTCTTGTTTGGGTCCCCACTCAAAAGATTTATTCTTTTGAGTTAAGGCTGTGAGAGGAACCGCAATCTTGGAGAAGTTTCCAATAAAGCGGCGGTAATAACCCGCGAGACCCAGAAATGAACGAACCTCGGTAGGAGTAGTTGGTGTATTCCAATCCATAATCGCACTGATTTTGGCGGGATCTACATGTATACCTTATTCGTTAACAATATGTACCAAAAATTGAACTTCCCTAAGCCAAAATTCACACTTGGAGAATTTAGCAAAAAGTTGTTCCTTCTTTAGGAGTTATTGTTGGACGGAGATGTTGTTCGTGGTTAGCTCGTGTCATGGAAGAAATCAAGATGTCATCAATGAAGATGATGATGAACTTATCTAAATAAGGCTTACAAACCCTATTCATTAAGTCCATTAAGACGGTAGGAGCATTCGTTAAACCGAAAGGCATAACAGTAAACTCATAGTGGCTGTATCGTGTGCGAAAAGCAGTCTTGGGAATATCTTCTTCGGATACGCCAAGCTGATGATACCCAGAACGTAGATCAATCTTCGAAAAGTAGGTAGCACCCTGAGGCTGATCAAAGAGATCATCAATGCGAGGTAGGGGATATCGATTTTTGATGGTGAGTTTGTTAAGATCATGGTAATCGATAAACATTCGGAATGATCCATCCTTCTTCTTTACAAATAAGACAGGTGCGCCCCAAGGGTAAAAGCTCAGACGAATAAATCCTTTGTCTGATAACTCCTGCAGCTGCTTCGACAACTCTTGCATCTCAGACGGTGCAAGACGGTATGGAGATTTAGCAATCGGGTTAGCACCAGGTACAAGGTCAATACGGAACTTGATTTGACGCGCTGGGGGTAAACCAGGTAACAACTCTTGCATCTCAGACGGTGCAAGACGGTATGGAGATTTAGCAATCGGGTTAGCACCAGGTACAAGGTCAATACGGAACTTGATTTGACGCGCTGGGGGTAAACCAGGTAAGTCTTCAGGAAAAACCTCAAGATAATCCCGAACGACAGGGATGTCTTGAACAGTTTTACCCTTGTCTTTCTCTTCTACGACACGTGCCAAGAAAGCCAGATAATTCTTTCTTAGGTATCTCTGGGCTTGGGTGCTTGTCATCAGTTTAAGGCTACTAGCGGGTTTCCCTCCACAAACCTCTAAGGTTTCACCAGACAAAAGAGGCACACGAACAATCTTGTCAAAACAAACCACCTCTGCACGGTATTTGGTCAACCAATCCATCCCTACTATAACGTCGAAACTCCCTAGTTGCATTGGCGTGAGATCAATGGGAAAAAGATGATCGTTGATGTTCAACTGGCAATTTCGAATGACGGAATCGAGTACAAGGGATTCACCACTGGCTAACTCTAATGTCAAGGGTTTTCCTAGTTTTGTTCTAGGCTTTGCAAGCAATGGTTCAAAGGCTAGGGATACAAAACTCTTGCCGGCACCTGAATCAAAAAGAATAGAAGCAAGTTGGTTGTTAACATAGAACATACCGTTCACCACCTCATTGTCGGCATGCGCTTCATTGGCATTGATGTTGTATGCTCGTCCATGAGCCGGGTTAGCATTAGCAAACTTCGGGCATTTGTTCTTGTAGTGAGTCAAATCTCCACAATTGTAGCAAGACCCGGGCGAAAAAGGAGGTCGTGCAGGATTAGCTGGCTGTTGGGCAGGGTTTTGAACCACTTGTTTTGGAGCAGGAAGAGAGCGACATGTGTTAGCCAAATGGCCAAATCTTCCACAGTTGTTGCAAAGACAACACTGAAGATGTGGTTAATGATGAAAATTGCACTTGTTACAAAGAGGTGCAGTACCAACATACTGTTTCTTGGCAGGTGGCTGTGCTGGCTGGGTTGGAGCAGCTTGATTGGTCTGTGCAACAACAGCAAAATTCTTTGAAGCCTTACGCTTCCTAGACATCTTCGAGGTTTCAGCCTTCTGTCCCTTCTTCTTCTTCTTCTCTGTCTTGTCAGATGGTTTGTTGTCACCCTTGCGGTGGAGTTTACCCTTCTTGACTTGAGACTCGGTTATGGTTGTAGCTAGCTCAATGGCTTGTCTAACCGTGGTAGGGTTGCTACCGGTGACAATATCCTGAACAGGATCAGGAAGACCATCTATGTACTTATCAATCGCCTTGTCCAAAGGCGTGACCATGGTGGGACACAGCAGGCTCAGTTCTTCGTATCGGTCTGTGTAGGCACGGTGCTCTCCACTATCTTGCTTAAGATCATGGAATTCGTCTTCCAGTGCCCTCTGTTCAAGACGAGGACAAAACTCCCTCATCATAAGTGCGCGAAGTTCTTCCCAAGTTTGAGCCAATGCCACGTTGGCACCTCTGTCCCTCATCACACCATTCCACCAAGTAAGCGCCCTTTTCTGAAACACACTTGACGCAAACTCAACCTTTCACTCATTCAGGCATTGAACGTGACGAAACGTACTCTCGAGACTCTCGAACCACTGTAGGAGCCCAGTTGCTCCTTCTGACCCAGAAAACTGAAGCGGTTTAGCTGAATTGAATGTCTTAAAGTTGCACGGAGCAGGTGCGTTGTTGTTGTTGTTTGCTTGGTTTAACTGAGTTACGAGGTTCGGGAGTACAGCAACAATTTGCTGAGCGATCAAGGATGCCATAACGGCGTCTTGAGTTTGATCACGTCGAGGAGGCATTCTAAAAGAAAAGGAACACAAGGAAGTGTGTGAGATTGACATAGGACAATCAAAAGGAGTATTGAAAATATCGACAACACAAAGGAAGGTGGTCATTTGTCCATTACTTAAAACAAACAAACAACACACAGTGACTAATCAAAGTAAATAGGTCTATATAATGCATAATGAA
Organism: Helianthus tuberosus; assembly: GCA_030545235.1. Classification (NCBI taxonomy): domain Eukaryota; kingdom Viridiplantae; phylum Streptophyta; class Magnoliopsida; order Asterales; family Asteraceae; genus Helianthus; species Helianthus tuberosus. The sequence goes on along the minus strand of JARYGA010003784.1, from coordinate 6,295 downwards.
GACATGATTTATCCTATAAGTGGACACTCACCCCAAGAGTTCCCAGGTAAGAGTGACTGGTCCGATTATGTGGATTTGTACGAACACTCTAGCCTTAGACAGAAAACTCAGGGTACAGGCACCCACCCTTCCAAATTGCACGTGTTCACATTATTAAGACCCAAACTTTGACGAAATTTGAAAACTTTAAAGGCATGAAGCCTAAAAACAAATCATCTAAGGATAGATGATTGATTTTCAAATGAAATTGAGATTTGTGTACTTGTTTTGGTAATCACCTAAGGATAGGTGATAGTATTGTTTTAAGATCTAAACACAAGGTAACTTGTGTTAGGGTCCTAGAAAGGTTATAGTCTAGGTTAAAATTTTACTAATAACCTAATTCCCTATAACCATGAGCTCTGATACCAACTCTTCTGTCACACCCCGACCGCGTAAAACAACAAACCGCGGCGGAAACGTCGGGGAGTGCTGTGGCAGAATTATTGTTCCAAAACACATGATAATTAAAGTTAAGTTTTACAAGCTTAAATTATTACATTGTCTTAGTTCAAACAAAACACATAAAAGATGATAACTTTCTTAATTTTAGATTGCTAAGGCCCAAGTCGCCCTAAGTGAAGCTTGCTCACATCAAACAATCGCTCCTGAAACATACGTGAAAGTAAATACGTCAGCATAAAAATGCCTGTGAGTAACATAGGTTTAGTGTTGAAGATTCATGACTTTAAAGGTTAAAAGAAGTGTTTAACGAAAACTAGTCATGAACCTTATAAAAATGTCTTCTTTTATAAAATCATATGAAAATCAAATGATATAAAAGAATGATGTACGGTTAAGTAAATAACCAAATGAAAATTTTTATGTATAAAATATGTCAATGTCATGTATAACCAATGTCAAATGTAATCAAATGTCATGTACAAAACAAAGTCTTTGAATAAACCAAAGTTTAAAACAAAAGTTATGTTTTGAAAATCATTGCTTTTATTGATATGAACATTTATGTGGTTTGTCTATAGTATACACTCAAGCCTTGAGACTGTCGGATAAACCCTTATCAGGATCAGGAATTTATCAAATAAAAAAATGTATTCGGATTCTGTCATTCCCCTAACGAAATACCTAGAAAGCGGGAACGGGATTTGTCAAGTCCTATAGCGCTATTACATACTACCGAGCGGCGTGATCAATGTTAATGAATGTACTACTTAACGTACCAAATGTCTTTTTCAATGTAAGCATGTCATGAAAATGTCTTTGTAAAACCATGTAATAGGCATACTAAGTCAATATGCCAATAAAATGTCTTTGAAATCAAATGTGAGGTATACTAAATCAATATACTATAAAAATGTCTTTGAAATAATGTATTATATGTAATATGTAACAAAACATGTATAATGTCATGAAAACGAAAAGTAAAGTTATGCACATATGCTTCACCCCAAAACATTTGAAAACGTAAAAATAGGGGAACTATGTACTCTCCTTTGGGTGCGTTTTTATATCTAACACAATCCCTCAAATTGTTTATTCGTCCTAAATTAAATAAGAACGATTTAATAATCAAAAACCCACAAAAATACCTAAGTTTCTCCGATACTTAGAATTTTCACATAACTTTGATATCTTCTCAAAAAGTTATTATTTTTGATTATTTTGGTGTAATTATATATATATATATATATATATATATATATACATGAGTTCATATATATTTTAAAAACTTTGCGACTTGAACGATTTTATTGGTGACCCTTATCATGATATAAGCAATATATCTACGATTTGCGCGTCGTAATATATATACTCAAATGTAACATACAAATAATAGCGTAATACACATAATCTTGTCAAGTATTAACATGTCATAATACACATATTATAAAACACATAACACATTGTAACAAATAAAATTAACCCAAGAACAACCCATTCTAGTGTACATTGAAAAACACGTATTTTAGTGATTCGGTAACGTTTTTGGGCGCCGGAAGTCACGTATGACTAACCAAACACCAAGTAAACTCAATATAAGTTAAAATACTTATTTTTATATCAAAAATATCAGTTTACTTACTGATCTAAAACAGTTTTATAAAAATCCTCCGAAAAGCCGATTTTTAACCGTTTTACCGCATAGTTTTGCATCAAACGTTACCCTAACCATCCCAAATCGTAACGACTTGATATTTTAAAATAACCCATTCTATTTACTGAATAAAATAGTGGTTATACTCATGATAGTGCAGGTCTCACATAAAGCACATAAATCATGCAAATTTCACATATTTTACCACTTTCTAAGCTATATGTACAACATGCAAAGCTATCAAACCTATGACAAAGTTTCATGCCATTATAATATACCAAATAATGTTATTTTTAGTGTTTATAATCTGTTCTAAAACATTTTTGTCATACAATCATTTTTTTTATCATTTCTTGAGCTTTAAATCAACATGCATTCTTATGTACAAGTGTCTAAAGCACACTATCATATCATCAACATTTCATATGAATTTAAATGCATCAAACATGTGATTTATTTATGTTTATTTGCTGATTTAGTTGAACATTTATCATATCAAGCACAAATCATCAAACACTTGCATTTTAACTATCATTCAAGAACAAGCAATAACTTAAACAAGTATTTACCAAAGATCAAGCTCAAATCTCATACACATACATATATATCACCATTTTTATTTTGTATCAAGACCCATTTCTTTTTAGATTTCAAGTTTGTGAAAAATTCCAAGATTTAAGAGAAACTTCAAATCATCAAGAACAACAAAGAATCAACTGTATGATTTAAACATAAACTTTAAACCTTCAAGATTCAAGTAAGTTCTTGGATGAGATTTTGATGATATGGAGCTTGAAATCACTTGAAAGCACCTTGAAAACTCCTTTGGATCTTCACACCAACTTGAAATATGCTTGAAATGGAGATGGATTCTCAAGAACAAGGTTGAAGAAGATGAAGATGGAGGTGAGGAGGGGGTTACGATTTTGGGAGAGAGGAGAGAGAGGAAGAAAGATTTAGTGAAGATGGTGTAGTGATCTTGGAGGATATGGAAAGATATATAAAGAGATTTGGAAGATATGATAGAGATACTAGAGATTTCATGCATTAACAAGTGTCATGGGGTAAGGTAAGTGGCAAGAGGAGGCCGCCACCTCCTTCCTCACTCACATACACATGCACATTTTTATATAGATATGTTATATGTAGGCTAAAACCGGTGTTTAACTGGATACCGGGTATTTTATCTAGCGTTTAAGTCCCGGTTTATGGCGTTCTAAATTATTTTTATTTTTCTATAAAAATAACTCGTCAAAATATTACTGAAATAAATTTCAGTTGCCGAGACTGGTTGCGTTGTCCGTGTTTTGCAGTATAAGCACTGTGTTACGCTGTAACACGCGATACACGCTTAAACTTGAAAAATAACGTTTTTAAGCGTTTTAATTTATTTTTCAACACGAACATGATTAAAAATAAAATTTTAATCATAACAGAATATTTTTGGGATTTAAATATTATCCGGGCGGTCACCAACGTTCGTTTCGCAGTTTTGTTGTAAATAGTTCTAAAGTTCGAATAAACATGTTTTTGCCATACCGAATCCTTCGAAACTTATTTCTAAGTTATGTAAAGGGTATTCAGGGTACGTTTGGCTTATGTCATAGTTCCGGAGTGTACGTCGCGTTAAACTGATTATGTTTACGTAACGGTTTATGATTTCACTTCCAGAACAGGTTTAAGAGTTCGGAATTGAACAATGATTGATAACGTGCTAATGTCACAAATAATTAAACAAATATTGAAATTAAAACACCATATTTTATTAAATACAAAGTTGTTCAGAACAGTACAAGAATTAAAATACACAGGTGTCACAATTTCAAGCATTGATTTGATGTATTATGTATTATTGTGGCCTTAGGTCAAAAACACTAGTTTACTTGTCTTATGAACAAACATTAGTATGTTAATCTTGTTTGTATGAAACTTTGGTGCTTCTCATGTTTAAATCTTGATGATCATATGGAAAACATGTTTCATTGATGTTGGATTCTTGATTTTATATAGTTATCTTGGATGATTAATGAATGTTTAGTTGAGATATGTTTAAAACCCCTTGATCAAGCACTTATTAATAAGTTATTAACTTGTTAATATCTTTACACCATGAAACTAGAAATTGGTATTGGTTTAATAAAAGTTAAATCAAATGTTAATCAAGAGTACTTTCTTGCACGTAAGGACCCTAGCAGGTTAGATGGTGTTGTTACAAGTTTTTGACACGATTTATGATCTTTTTTTACTGGTTTTGCTTGAAATTACTATCTTGGAAGATTTGTGTTCAAGGTTTGTAAAATGAAATAGTTTGTGATATGATCTACTTTATGCTTGTCTTGGTGGTTGTATTGTGTTATCGGAATTACTTTCCTTGATTAAGTGAGGTTAGAAAACTCTTAACGGATGACTGACTTATCTTTAGAAGATTTGCATGAAAATATATCAATAGAGCGCTAATGAATGATTTTAGGTGGCTAAAGTGTGTTTATCACATTAATTTTCCGAATAATTGTCATGTTAGGATTCCCGAAAGGGATACTAATTGTCTTTTTTAATTGGAAGATTGATCAAGTGCCTTTGTGACATTTCCAACTTAGTTAACATGCTTAGGTTGTTTGTAAAACAAGATAATTTTTGTATTTGGAGTCTTTTATGTTTTAAATTTAGGTTTATATTAATTTAGTTAAAAACTTTATTCACCTATATTTTTACCGGTAAACCAGTGACCACCGTTTAGTACTCATGCATCTGCCCGCGTCCATGGATCGATATCTGGTTCTTACTTATACTTTATTACATATATGATAGGGTACACTTAACCTTTTGTGTGTGTTTTAATGATAAGGTGTAAATCATTTTAATGAATATTAAAACCGAGTTCGTGTGTAAAATTCATTGTAAAATTATGTATATATACGCACACGTCAAGTTTTTGGCGCCGTTTTGGGGGATGCGGCGAGCTTTTGGAATGATCTGAGTCACTCCTTTACTGGTATACATGATTGTGAATACTTGTTCATACTTGTTTATTTGTTCATTTGTTTGATTATTTATTTATTTATTTGTTATTTATTTATTTTATTTATTCAGATTGTTTTAGATTTTATTTATTTATTTATTTGACAATATTTTTATCTAAAAATTTGTTGGATTTATTTAGTTATTAATTAATTGTTTATTTTTTTGCCTATTTAATTGATTATTTGATTGTTTGTTTAATTTTTTACAAAATCAATTTAATTTATTTTTTTAGGCTCTACTATGTTATTCGTTGCTGCATCGTCCTTATCTTTTCCTTGAAAGTTAAAATGATCATGATTGAGAATTACGAGGGACTGACTTTTAAAGTCAACAGCCATAGACTAAAATCTATATCAATGGGTCGGTTGACTCAGCGGTAGGGGTAATCGAACTCCACGCCCCGCACGCGTAACAAATGTGGGGAAGGGGGTTTAGCTATCGACTCGAAAAAAAAACTTACAACGCTTGTTTATCAAATCCTTGGGAAAGAGCCTTTTCCTACTGGACCCTGGCACCACAATAATCATCCCATGAAATATGAGTCAACATGACTATAAACTATATAATAGAATCTTGGTTACTAAAAGTGCAAGGCATACCGAAGCGATAAGGCCGTAAGCCAAGGCGCAAGGTGTAGGGGCAAAAGCACACCGTCTTTCATACGCAAAAACAATTTATTTAAATATTTTTTCTTTAAATTTGTCATAGGTTTCTAGCATCATTTACTCATATTTTAGACATAATTAAGCTTATATATATTGTTTAATATATAAATAACTAGTACGTAGAAACCATCTCCCATACAAAAAGTACGCCCCATACAACAAGTATGCCCCATGCCTTTTGTTCATGCAAAAGGCACACCTCACCTGTTGCGCCTTTGGTAAAGGATGCACTTCACCTAGTTTAAAGCGAGCACGCTCACCTCAACTGCTGCCTTAGGGTGAACAGGATGCATCCGACAAAGAGGGCGGTGAACCCCTTCACCACACGGGGAACACCGTTGCCACCACTCTTTATCGCGCGGGGTGGATGATTTGCGGGGAGTAGTCACCACTTGTAAGGGAGATAAGACAGAGGGGTTCCAACCAATCATACATTTTGCCTTCCTTTTTATTTTGAAAAAAATGATTTGGGTGAATCCACCCCTTGTGATTAAGTGTTTGAGGGGAGTTGATA
>JARYGA010003783.1:0-25701 GCA_030545235.1 Helianthus tuberosus | reverse complement strand
GACCTCATCCCACCATAAACGACTCAGATCTGGGTGATATCCACATGTTTTATAAGAAATCTCACCTAAAACTATGTATTTAACCAAGGAACTGTGCGATTTCGAGTTAACCACGAGAAACCGTCAAGAACGGCCAGATCTGAGGGAACGGGGTGATTCACGGCCATTAGATCGGGTCGGAACTAATGAAATTTCAAGTGTTAGTACGAAATTACACTGTTCCAGTAAAACCGCACGTATTTCTTCCTAAAACACTCGAAAGCAGTTGATCGGGATGCTAAAACAGACGTGTTATCCGACCAGACAACATGTCATCCGAACGGACCACATACCATCCGATCGGATAGCATGTCATCCGACCGGATAGCATGTCATCCGACCGGATAGCATGTCATCCGACCGGATGACTGTCATCCGACCGGACCAGCTCATCCGACCAAGAATGGTCATCCGATCCGAATAAGTGTCATCCGATCCAAACTCTAGTCACCCGATCGAATGTCAGAATGAACCAACAGTCATCCGACCGGATGAGCATCATCCGACTAGATAACTGTCATTTTGATACTATTCCCGCTTAACCGTACATCATTTACTATATCATTCGATGATTAACGCAGACGTACTCGCAACCGATCCAATCAAGTTGTATTCTCGCTAAAATCGCACTGTGAGTATACTTGAACCCTTTTCATCGCATTTTGGGTGTAACATTCGTTTCTAACAAATCGATCTTTTCAAACGAATTATTCAATCAATCCAATTATCACTTGCGAATAACTGTTATGCATAGATATACGTGATGCTAGTTGCATATGTGCTAGGGTTTATACTCGCGACGTCCCACCACGACTAGTATAGTACTATTGCGCCCGACGGGGTCTAGTTTGCCATCGCATATTCGAGCATCGAGGACTTAGTTGGTAGTATCAGCTTTGTGAGTATATATGTCGTGTGTTACGTTTATGCATGTGGAAATTCGCTACACGTTTTAATCTATTACGCTATACATATCAAACCTGTATACTTGCCAATACTTTTGTATTGACAAATATTTTAACGTATGTTGCTGGTTAGATCGCAGACTATATCAAATCAAGCTAGGAAGTCTAGAAACTCAACTAAAATCTAGGTTGTCGGATTTGTATTGTTCGAGAGGACAAGAAATCTGTGATAACTTATGTGATTGTATTATTTGTTAGTATGGGATAACGAATGTATTAAATATTATCGCAATATAGTTGTTATGGATTCTCTTGAGCAATCTGATTTGCCTAGTGTCGCGCCCCGATGATTCCGCCATCGGTTGGGGTGTGACAGATTGGTATCATAGCCATAACTATAGGGAATTAGGCAAGACTCGACCTAGTCCGGGTCGACGTCTTAGAAATTGACCTAGTCTATAGTCTAAGTACCAACAGGCCGACTCGTACGAACCAGTAGGGTTTGTATCGGGCCTACTTGATACTCTCGATCGAAATTGCTAAAAGCTACAACTTTGTGTGAACACCGCGCACTACAGCTTCACACGAAGGAGCCTTTCCTGAGGCCGGAATGCTACTTAGCCTTTCCTAAGGCTGACACAATACATATGTTTCGAAAATACTCGCATAACAAAACCGAGTGATCCAGTCGAGATCAGGTGTGGAAACCAAGAACTCTCGACGAGATCGCTCACCCAGCGCATTTTTCTAGCACGAGAACCTTTCATCGAGTTAGGAGTGACATCCACATCTCGACGAAGGTCTCCATTTCGAAATCTAGTGGAACTCACGAATTTATTCGAAGAGCATAACCACAATTAGGGACGAACCTGTTAAGTCAGGGGTGAAACCCGTACCTTAATAAGCCGTTCCACTCTCTATAAATTGGTTTTCAAAAAGCTCTCACCAAGGACTCGACTATCACGATAACTCGAGCCACGCGGTGACTAGGAAGACGAATGCCATGAGCTGCATCCCAGTGGAAGCATGAAGTCTTCTAGGTCGACGCACATGCACGAACTTGTGGAATATAGTTGGGTTACCTTGGGCAGTCGACGCCTAAACACCCAAGGCACTCTATCATACGAACCGCCGATTTTACAAATGGTAGGAACTTATTTACGTTTGCGTATTTTGAAACTTTACGCTTTATCGATTCCTCGAATTAACGATTTTCGCTCCCTGCTTATAAACACACAACTCGCACAGCCATCGCAATCTAAAACGAAACCCGAATGTTCGCAACAAAACTAACGCATAATCTATCGCCTTCGCCCTCGCTTTCTCACCTCAACGCGTCCTCTCATATTCTAAGTTGACCTGTATGTGTATGATTACAAATTACAATTATATAAATACCTATAAATACGTATAAACAACAAGTCATTTTGTGAGAACTTAGGAATTTCATGTCTCCTATGTGACTCCTATGTGATTCGCATTACTATTATACTATCACATCAGGTTTTGAATAGCAAAAACTCAAAAATCATTATGATCGAATCTCATTCCAAGTCTCTTCCTGTCTAGATGCCTTCCAACGACTCTACCTCGAGACGAACAGCTAGGAGAAGAGCCAAACGAAGTGCCGATAAGAGGATTGCATCACTTGTGACCAAGGAAGTGGTCAAGCTCATTCCTCAAATTGCCGCTCGAGTGCACTCTCTCAGCAACTCTCGAGCCTCGGAAGACTCCAAGACAGAAGCGCCGCAATCTGATTTTCTTTACAAACACTGCAAAGCCTGTGACCCGATGGAATTCACGGGTGAAGGAGGTGAGACTCAACTACTCCAGTGGTTCGATTCTATCGAAGTTACCCTTCGTCAAAGTGGGTGTCCCGATAGTTTCCGTACTACTTGCGCTACCGGAGTATTCCAATCACGAGCACTCGACTGGTCGACTGCCGAACATAACAAACGTGGAATCTTCGCAGCTTGCGCTCTCTCTTAGGATGAGCTGAAGGAGCTCATGAAGAAAGAGTACTGCCCGCCTCACGAAATTCAGAAGCTGGAAGACGAATTCTGGAAAATCAAGCAAGTCGAAAGTGACAACACTGGCTACACCGCAAGGTTCAAACAGCTTAGCATAATCTGCCCAGGTTAAGTCAACACTTCAGAAAAGGCCATCGCGAAGTACATTCGTGGCTTGCCTGAGTGTGTGGGTGATTTTGTCGAAGCTGCAAGACCAGCTACCATCGAAGAAACCTACCGCTTAGCCGCAGAAATCAACAACAAACGATTCATGGAAGGGTTCTTCTCAAAGAATCCTGTCAAGCAAGCTTATCAAGCAATCGCCATAAATCCTTCAGACGATCCTGTCAACGATTTTCCTAACGAATCTGCTGACGATTCTTCTGACGAATCTGCTAACGATTCTTCTGACGAATCTGCTAATGATTCCTCTGACGATTCTGCTAACGATTCTTCTGACGAATCTGCTAACGATTCCTCTGACGAATCTGCTGCTGATTCTTCCGACAAATCTGCCGACGGATCTTCCGACAACTCGGCCAAAGATTTTGCAAGTGAGTCCTCAGACGAATCCTCCAACGACGACACCTCTTCGCAAGACACCGACAAACCCAGCCGCAAACGAAAGACTTCAAGCCCGAACTCATCAACCACCGAACTGCCGCAGCCGAAGCCTCTTCAAGCAGTCCCGGTGTTTCCAAAACGAGCGTACACTGGAGCTCATCCCCAGTGTTACTCATGCACCTATCATCATCCAGTTGGGGCTGACTGTCGCTATTGCAGTAACTGCAACCGTTACGGTCACTTCACCCGCAACTGCCGTATCGAACCGCGAACCTGAGTACAACAACAACAGCTCCAGCAAAAGTCTTCCACATCAAACATCTAGCAAGCGTAGGATAAAGTTGTAATGATACGATTTTCGACGTTAATTTCTAAGTTTTGAACCTACTCTATTACTCAATGTTGCCACTATGCGTAACATTAACTCTCGTTTTCATTTTCTCTCTCACACTCTAGTCGTCGCACTTAGACTAGATTCACACACATACTATATACTATATCACGAAATAATGTGTTTTACCCTCACTACACTCTTAGAACGAGGTACGATAAACGTGCAAGGAACGATTAATCACGGGTGCACACGGGATTATTTGGGTCAGTGCATGGAGATCGTAGTAAATTCTAAGGTGCCATAAGCGTTACGATGAAGTATGACACCAAACCACGGGATCTAAGTAGTAGGGGTCAAGCAAGGTGTGCTTTATCATACTACCGAAGTTCCGTGAAGAAAGTGCCACGTGGAGTTGAACGTTATTAGACCTATTATACTATTGTGATTATTTTCAACACACTACACTCAATCGCAAGGCGTAACAAACCACATCAACGCGAGACTTGTCGTAAGTCTGCAAACGCAATTCAATCGCCTCATCGATGGACTCTGGAGAGTCTACCTCGCAGGATAATTGCATCAACGTAAGACTGATTATAAGTCTGTAGCAACCAATCTCATCAAGTATATAAACGCTCACGACTTTGTGGAGTGAGGACCTATTCTACCCTCCTCGATAACCGTGATGCGTCGTAACGAAACGTTAAGATCATTCGAAACAAAACTCGGTTAATCGCAAACGCTTATCATGTGTATCTCGCAATCTCTATCGCTTACTATGTAAATCTATATCCTCTGCTGTGTATCAATCTATCGCTATACCGTTATCTGTGATATTTGTGTTAAGTTAGCACGCATGACCTCGCTTCATGAGACGAAGCTCATATGGTTAATGCAAGGTGTTTTAGTCATATCGGCGGGCTTTCATGGAAAAAGGCCATGTGGGGTCTGATGTTAGTTAAACTCTGTGGTGTTAATCCACCAAATCGAACCGCATAAATCGTGTACACCTCCATCGCTTGCAACGCAACAACTGCCGATTATCGTAATTCGTTCATCGCCGCCGTCATTACTGGTGTTGTGTTGTGTTATTCGCTTAATCATCTAATCGCTTATCGCTTATCGTGTATAGTCTACCGCTTATTCGCGTATCGCGTACCGCTTATCGCTCGCTTTGTATTCACCGCAGTCTGTGTGGTATTAGTACGCATGATATCGCTTCACGGGGCAAAACTAACCTGGTTAAACGTGGTGTTTCACCATGTTAGCAAACTCTCGTGGAAACGTGCCATGTGGGTTCAAAGTGGAATCTAATCGAAAACGCGCTATTCGCTTATCACTTATCGCTCGACGCCTACCCAGACACGACACATAAGTGTTTTGTGTCATCAGGCTACTCGCGCACGCTGTTGTAGCTACGTTCGTAATTCAACTCGCCGATTAACCTATTCGATTCTATCTTATACTCGGTCTGACTTTCTATCGATTTGGCCGAGTAAGCGCAATTCTATCCATGTCGTATCGGCACACGTGACCTCGCCTCACGAAACTGAAGTAATATGGGCAAAACATGGTGGATACGCCGCTGGTACTTCCTATATATAAGTGTTTTAATCATACTAACGAACTTCCGTAGGAAGGTGCCAAGTGGGGCTTGATGCTAAATTGTCTTTTTCAAACGGTTAAAAACTGATTTTTATAAAACTTTTATTAAAAACCATGGGACAAGTGAAATTCCTCACAACGTGGAGGTAACATCGAATCAGCTTAACTCCATGCCCAGGGAAGCTTTCATGAGTCCAATTTTTCCTTAAAACCATTTACAATATCAAAAAAAAAAAAAAACAAGACTTTCTTGAGACGTTGGTTCAACATCAAGTTCAGCTGAACCCATGTCGTAGGAGAGTTTTCGTAACCCCAGTTTTCATCTTCGAATCCCTTAAAATGTGTAAAACCTAAACTTCCTTGCAACATTGGTTAACATCAACTCAGTTGACCATACGTAAAAGGAAATTTTTCGAGATTTCCATCCAAAATTCCTTTTGAATATCTAAAAGCAAACGCTTCTTGTAACGTTGGTTAACGATCGACTCAGTTAAGTCTACGTCATAAGAAACCTTTCAAGTTCTTTAAAATTTCAATCGCATCGAACTAACGAATTCTCCGCGACACGAGGTACTTTGGAACGCCAACTCGTGGGATATTACTTTTGTCTCTACGTCGCCTTCTCACTATCGCAATCGATCTCTCTTATTCGAAACGCTCTCGCTTGTCAACTTACGGTCAAATCAGCTCATCCGTGGGATATGACTGTCATCCGACCGGACCAGCTCATCCGACCAAGAATGGTCATCCGATCCGAATAAGTGTCATCCGATCCAAACTCTAGTCACCCGATCGAATGTCAGAATGAACCAACAGTCATCCGACTGGATGGGGTCACCCGACCGGATGAGGTCATCCGACCGGATGAGCATCATCCGACTGGATAACTGTCATTTTGATACTATTCCTGCTTAACCGTACATCGTTTACTATATCATTCGATGATTAACGCAGACGTACTCGCAACCGATCCAATCAAGTTGTATTCTCGCTAAAATCGCACTGTGAGTATACTTGAACCCTTTTCATCGCATTTTGGGTGTAACATACGTTTCTAACAAATCGAACTTATCAAACTAATTATTCAATCAATCGAATTATCACTTGCGAATAACTGTTATGCATAGATATACGTGATGCTAGTTGCATATGTGCTAGGGCTTATACTCGCGACGTCCCACCACGACTAGTATAGTACTATTGCGCCCGACGGGGTCTAGTTTGCCATCGCATATTCGAGCATCGAGGACTTAGTTGGTAGTATCAGCTTTGTGAGTATATATGTCGTGTGTTACGTTTATGCATGTGGAAATTCGCTACACGTTTTAATCTATTACGCTATACATATCAAACCTGTATACTCGCCAATACTTTTGTATTGATAAATATTTTAACGTATGTTGCTGGTTAGATCGCAGACTATATCAAATCAAGCTTGGAAGTCTAGAAACTCAACTAAAATCTAGGTTGTCGGATTTGTATTGTTCGAGAGGACAAGAAATCTGTGATAACTTATGTGATTGTATTATTTGTTAGTATGGGTTAACGAATGTATTAAATATTATCGCAATATAGTTGTTATGGATTCTCTTGAGCAATCTGATTCGCCTAGTGCCGCGCCCCGATGATTCCGCCATCGGTTGGGGTGTGACATCAAGTCATTGCGAGTTGGGATGATTATAATAACGTTTAACGCAAAACTATGCGTTAAAACGGTCAAAATCGGCTTTTCGAATGATTTTTATAAAACTGATTTAGATCAATAAGTGAACTGATATTTTTAGTTTAAAAACAAGTATTTTAACTAATTTTAATTTTACTTGGTGTTTGGTTAGTCATACGTGACTTCCGACTCCCGAAAACGTTACCGAATCGCTAAAATACGCATTTTTCAATGAACACTAGTATGGGAAAATTTTGGGTAAACCTTATGTGTTAAGATGTGTTATGTGATTTAAACATGTGAATGTGAAAATATGTTAAGTTTTAACATGATATTGGAAATTTTGATTATGCATTGATGCGTGTGAAGTGTTATATATATTAGGTGTTTATTTTAAGCCCCTTTAACACTTACTTTTAGCCAAGTTTTAAATTTATAAAACACGATATTTTACTAACACTAAACACACATATGGGCAAGTGCACCCATCGTGAGCGTAGTATAGTGTTGGCAAGATACCGAGGTCGTCCAAGGACACAAGAGCTTTTAGTGCCGGTTTATCCTCAACGTCTAATCAAAATAAAAAGTTTAGAAAAATGTTTTAAACTAAGAAAAATAAAAACTAACTAAAATACTGAAAATAAAAATAAAAAGAAAAACAGATAGACAAGATGAATCACTTGGTTCCGACTCGTATGTAGTGTAACCTTTGATTATTTCCGCACTTTTGCACTTATTTAAGAGATTATCTTAGTTATTGTAGTAGGCCCCTCTTTTGAAGGTGACGTTACCCTCACCCCAGTAGTTTGAGTCAGCAAGGATACAATCCTAAAAGGGTGGATTATTGGAAGATAATTAATTAAGTTATTAATGCAAATTATGGTAGGCCCCTCTTTTGGAGGTGACGTTACCCTCGACTAAGTAGTCTGAGTCAGCAGGGATACAGTCCTAAATAGCCGGGTTATAGTATTAATAGTAGTTAACTTATGAGGGGATCAAAGAGTTTGGACCCCCGCCATCCAATACCGTTAAGTATTGAAGGAGGTCCTACTAAATTTGACCCAGGTCCATTGCAGGACCTCTAAACGCTGAACAATGGCAAGACCTTTACCAAACCGTTCCCTTAACCCCCGACCAGGTAGCCAACATACCTCCATATAGACCATGGAGATATGAATGGTGAAAATCTTTTATTTTATATAGACAGTAAAATAATGCCAAGACACCACGGACAAACGATAAGGAAAGATCACCTTCAACATAAGCAACTAGTTATTAAAGTCATCAATAAAAAACCAAGTAAAAAGTGCGAAAAGATTAGAAATAAAAAGTATTACACTAGACACTTGTCTTCACCAAGTGATGTAAGAGACTTAGGCAAACATGGCCTTGATTGTCAAGAACTCTTACGATCAATCTTGGATCCCGAGACGACTCACACACTCTATGATGGACAATGGATGATGGTGGTGGATGATGGTGTTATGGTGGTGGTGGGTGGTGGGTGAAGTGTGAGAGAGGTGGTGTGCCAAGGGATGGTTTGAGCTTGAGCCAAGCACTCCTATTTATAGGCTGAACAGAAGCTCGGGCACGGCCCCGTGTCCAGTGGGCACGGCCCCGTGTCCACATCCTTCTCTTTCTTCATTTAATGCAGCTTTGTCTTATTAGTTGACCACGCCCCCGTGTCTGCTGAGCACGACCCCGTGTGCAGGAGAATCTTTGTACTATGAAGATTTGCCTGGATTGTGCGAATCTTATAGTTGACCACGGCCCCGTGTCCGCCGAGCACGGCCCCGTGGTGGGCAATAGAAGCTTCTACCACTTTGTCTTTTCTGCTGACACTTGGGCACGCCCCCGTGCTGGCTGAGCACGGGGCGTGTTCAGTCTTCTGTTGTCTTGTTTTACTTGGGAAGATGCTGTCGTGGGGTCGGCCATGTCACGTCTTGTTCCTTTTCTTGTATTTATGTTAGATTTTGATGTCTTTTTGCTTCTTTTGTTAATTTGAGCTCATTTAATCCTGAAAATACAAAAGGAAGACAAAAGCACACTTTTTCCAACATTAGTACCAAAAAAGGGTTAGTTTTATGCCTCAATTGATGTAATGTATTTGTTGCATTTTGCACACATCATGCATGTATACCTGTGCGTTTTATGTGATAGAAACGGTAAAAATCGCGTTAAATGTGCAACTTGTTTGTCGAGCATGAAATTTGATACATATAAGATATTTAATGTGTACTTGCCTTAAAAATGACAAAATAGATAAGTTAACGAAATTACGCGTGCTTCGATAATAATTTATGTGAACGTTTATGTATATATTACGACGCACAAATGGTAGATATATTAGGTATAAACGGGAGTGATAATGGATTTACATGATAAAGGTCACCAATAAAATCGTTCAAGTCGCAAAACCTTAAAAATATATATATATATATATATATATATATATATATATATATATATATATGGACTCATATATATTAACGTGCCAACATAATCAAAAACGATAACTTTTCGAGAAAATCTCAAAGTTATGTGACAAATTTAAGAAACGGAGAAACTTAAGATTATTGTGATATATATTGATTTAAAAATCGTTCCTACATATATTAGGACGTGTAGAAATCAATATGTGGGATTGCGCTATTTAAAAATACGCAGCCAAAGGTGAGTGTCATTAAACCCCTCTTTTTACTGCTTTGTATATGTTTTGGGGGTAGAACACGCCAAAAAGGGTTTAATAATGTTTTTGGATTAAAACATACCTTTTAATATAAATTATATATTTTCGTTGAAAATATATGGAGTTTGATAAATTATACGTTTCGAGATAAAACGTTTTTGATGAATATATGTTTGGGGGAAAACAACCGTATAGTTGGAACAAATTTGCTTGATCTCAAGAGAGTAAGTAACAGCATAGGCTTACATTTCGGTGGGGATTTCAGGGGATTCATACGTATTTTAAATTTGTCATATTAGTAGGATATATATATTGTACGTGAGGCAGACATCATATATGGTCTCAATATGGACCCTGCACCAATGATGTCGTTTAATCATTTAAGTATTGCACGCGATGAATTGTTGGTAGATCTATCGGGTTGACAACCCGTCGTGATCGGTCGCCCCGTGTCAAGTCAAACGACGAATTTAAATTCTGGTTATTGTCTAGCATTGATTATCCCTACATGGTAAATATATAGTTCGTATTTTCTACCTAACATACGAGTCTGAACGTTGACGCCATAAATTTAATATACAAAACTTGGGAAAATGCCTTGATGTCGGGTTTTCAAACTTACGACGGATGACCCATGGATTTTATTAAGGAAATAAACGGACTTTCTAAAAATTAGATGGATGTTTCATTATAAACACATAATTAGAAAGCTTTTCCTTAGGATCAAATTGTTTAAATTTGAATATGTGAACTCACCTTCCTTTGTGTTGACACTTGATTTTAAACGTGTTCTACAGGTACTTGAGTTTGGCTTCGGGAATCATGGCGTATCTTGTGTTTGATGATGCATGTTGTGTTACTTAAAAATGTTGGACTAACTTTTTAAACTTTCAGGGACGAATGTAATAAGATTCACGAGGATCAAAGACAATTTAACTATGTGGTTGTGTCGTGTTTTAAAACGTAATGTTTAATAACTTATGTTTTAAATATGTCAACATGTCCAACAACTAAATGCATCGTTCAACAAGGTATAAATGGGCACCAACTTCCGTCACCACTACGTTATATATTCCGCTGCGACGTTTTTGGGGTGTGACAATAGAGAAGATAAAATCACTTGGTTTCAACTCCTCTTTTACGTATCCTTTGATGATTTCCGCACTTTGGGTTTTTTAAGAGATTATCTTAGTTATATTGGCATGTCCCTCTTTTGGAGGCAACACTGCCCTCGGCCATATTGGTCTGAGTCAGCAGGGATACAGTCCCGTAAGGCTGAAATATTGGAAGTTAATTAAGTAAGTTATTAATGCAAAATGCGGCATGTTCCTCTTTTGGAGGCAACGCTACTCTCGACCATATTTGTCTGAGTCAGTAGGGATACAACCCAGCAAGGCCGGTTTAAAGTTTTAATAGTAGTTTATTTTTAAGGGATTCAATCCGTTCTTACTTCCCCCCGATTTGATGCTATCTGCCTCAAGAGAATTTCTAATAAGCTTGAATCAAGTCCTCACATGATCTATACACTGAACGAGGCAAGAACTTTACCCAAACCACCATTTTAACCCCATTCCTAGCAGTTAATGTGCTTTATATAAACTGTAAAGACACGAATGAGTGAATTAACACAACATGAAGATACGATAGAATAAAGTTCACTTTCAATATAAAAAATTAGTTATTAAAGTCATTAATACATACCCAAATAAAAAGTTAACCGAAGCTTGGAAATCAAAATTAATACATAAAAGATTTATCTTCACCAAGTGATGTAAGAGATTAGCCAAGCATGGCCTTTATTTGAAAAAACTCTTACGATCAATCTTGGATCCCGAGACTACTACACACTCTAAAGATGGATGATGGAGGAATGGTGGTGGATGATGGTGGTATAGTTGTGGTGGAGTGATGGTAGGTGTGACAGAAGTGGTTTGCCAAGGGATGAGTTGCAAGTAAACCAAGCACCTCAATTTATAGCTGGAAACAGTCCCTTCACACGGCCCCGTGCCCAGGGGGCACAACCCCATGTCCTTTTCTTCTTTGTCTTCATTTAATGAGTTGTGTCAGTCCATATGCACACACGACCCGTGTGTCAGAAATCAAGGCCCCGTGGTCTTGTGCTTACTATACTTAGAGAGATTTTGCATTTCTGGGAGTTGACCACGGCCCATGTCTCTTGTGTGCTTCTATTTGTCTTGTTCTTTATGGACTCTGGAGTGGGGCACAACCCCATGCCTTGGTGGCACAACCCCGTGCTTTTCTTTTGGCTTGTCGTTTTTGGTCTTGGGGTGAAGTTTGGAGGGTAGGTATGGTGCTTTTCTTCTGGCTTGTAGTTTTTGGTCTTGGGGTGAAGTTTGGAGGGTAGGTATGGTGTGTCAACTTTTCTTCTTTTGTATTTATGTTAGTTTTTGCCGTTAATTTGTTTATTTTGTACATTTAAGCTCTTTTAATCGTGAAAATCAAAAGTATACAAAGAAACACATTTTTTCCAACATTAGTACATAAAAGGGTTAATTTTATACCTTATTTGATATAATTTATATGTTGCATTTTACGCATACCACAACTCTTGCAAGTTATGATTAAGACACTTAATGCTCTCATCAATCTTTAATATCTCTAGGAATTCTATAAGAGAAGTTTCAAATTTGTACGTGATGTGGGAACATGTCATACATTTGTAAGACTTTATTTGATTTACTTAACATCCAGGTTTATAAGAAACTTATGCACATATTTCTAAGAAATCATATTAAGTATATATATGAATGGATCTCTTTAAAACCGTGGACCATAGGCGACATATTGGATACAAGTAGATAGTCTTTAAATAATAAATGAATTATGTCTGAATATTTCTTTTGAAATAAGTTCCACGAATGTCAGTGAAATAGAACTTCTGGTTGACCCATACTTATTTCCTAAGCCAAGTAATGTTTAGGGCATCTGAACATGATTTAAATCACTAAGAATGAGATTAGATGAAAAATCCATCCTCATCAACCATGTCATGATTTCTAATGAAATTTTGGTTTCAATTGGTGAAATTTATAGGTCTCATTTGTCTTTTGTTAAATTCTTATTTGCATGAGTATCATCTAGTTCTATCTTATAAAGGTTTATATTCAGATATTGATAACAAATAATATGAAAATTTAAGGTAAGAGTGAATTTGTTTTGGCCATGTAAACTAATTTACAACCGTCAAAATTTAGCTTTAGTATTGATACTTAATTCCGAGTAATTTTCAGAATTATGTAAGGTAACATAAAGGCCAATTATAAGGCAGTTTATTATGGTTCTTATAACCTTAACATTTAAATTTGTCACTTACTCTCATGTTAGTTATTTATTGATTTCTGGTAAGGAAACGTATAGAACTAGACTCAACCTATGATGTGTTAATTAGAATATCTATATACTATATTATAAAGCATTTCATTAGGGACTTCTTAAAACTTAAGAGGTACAAGTAGAAATGCTTAGAATACAACACAAAATGCATGTATTAATTATCTTTTAGGGGTAAATTTGTCTTCTTCTTTTGCACCATAATAAGTTAATGAGAGATTATATAGTATTAAATGAAATTAATGTAAATCAATGAGTTAATATCATATATTAAATGGAATTTTGTATAATTGTAAATATATCCTTCAATGGTTAACTTAAGTTGTAAGCCTATTTGTTTATTTTTCACTCTTCGACTCCTTTTTTCATAACATCTTTCTGGCATTAATTTAATATAAGTAATAATAATTTTAAATATGATACACATGAGATGCTTGAATATATATTATTGAAAAGAAAATGTGAAGGTTCAACTTAATTCAAAACAAATAAGGACAAATAAGGTGTTTAAAAAAGAAGTGCTGAGGTTCTTTCGTGGTAAGTTTGTTGAAGAGATGCCTACTAGGCCGATGGTGTCCTGCTACGGGTTGAAGAAAATTAGTTCGGAAGAGGCGGTTTATTTAACTAGTCCATTTTTAGAAAAGGAGATAAAGGAGGCGGTGTTTCAATGTGGGAGTGATAAAGCCCCAGGCCCGAACGGTTTTAATTTCCGCTTCGTTAAGAGGTATTGGGAATTTTTTTCGGCTGATTTTGTAGATATATTGCACCAGTTTGCGGCTTCTGGTTTTATTAGTCGTAATGTTGCTACGTCTTTTATTACTCTGGTGCCAAAAGTTAAGGACCCTACTAGTTTAGGGGAGTACCGGCCAATAAACTTGATAGGGATGGTGAGTAAAGTGATTTCTAAGGTCTTGGCTAATAGACTGAAGAATGTTATGGATAGTGTCATTAATGAAACCCAGTCGACATTCGTAGCTGGCCGGTATATTCTGGATAGTCCTTTGGTGATTAGTGAAGTTATGTCGTGGTCGAAAAGAAGCGGGAAGGAGATGTCCATGTTTAAAATAGACTTTGAAAAAGCCTGTGATAATGTAAACTGGGAGTTCTTGATTTCAGTTATGAGACAGATGAATTTTCCGGACTTATGGTGTAGATGGGTTAAAGGCATTCTGGTTTCGGCTCAGTCTTCGGTTTTGGTTAACGGGTCGCCGACCTTTGAGTTCAGTTGTGGGAAGGGTATTAGACAGGGTGATCCCATATCGCCTTTTCTGTTTATTATGGTTATGGAAGCTCTCTCCGGTATTATTAAGAAAGCGTGTAGTATCGGGTCTTTTCAGGGCGTGGGGCTTCCGAGGGACGGTCCGGTTATTTCTCATCTTCTGTACGCAGATGATGCTATGGTTATGGGTGAATGGTCGGAGAGTAATTTTGTTTGTCTCAGACGTATGCTTCGAATCTTTCATTTGTGCTCTGGCTTACGAATTAACATTCATAAATCGACCTTGTATGGAGTGGGTGTGGATAGTGAAGTTGTTGAAGTTAAAGCGCGGGAGTTAGGTTGCCGTTCAGGTACGACTCCATTTACTTATCTTGGGATTATGGTGGGAGCTAATATGTCTAGAATTAATAACTGGGATCCGGTTATAAAAGTGTTTAAGTCTAGATTATCGAGATGGAAATTGACTACCTTGTCGATTGGAGGTAGGTTGACTCTTATAAAATCTGTTTTACAAAGTCTTCCATCATACTATTTTTCCATGTTTAAGGCGCCGGTTGGGGTTGTCAGTAAACTGGAAGGGATGGTTAGAAAGTTTTTGTGGGGGGGGGGGGGGTAATGGGGATGTGAAGAAACTTCATTGGGTGGGTTGGGATAAAGTCACTAGATCGTTAAAAAATGGTGGCTTGGGAATTCGGAAACTTGAGGATAGTAATAACGCTTTCTTGGTCAAATGGTTATGGAGATATAAGCAAGAGGGAAATGCCTTATGGAGAAGGGTGGTTGACGCCATTCATGGGTCCAATAGGAAATGGGAGATTTATCCTCATAGTTCTAGGTTTGCTGGGACGTGGACTAAACTAGTGAAATGCGGTGTTCGGTTAAAAGTGGGTGACGTTAGTAGTGTGAGTATGATCTGGGGTAGGCTTGGGAACGGAGCTGTAATAAGGTTCTGGATAGACCCTTGGGTTTCTCGGGATCCTTTAAAAAACATTTTTCCGGATTTGTTTCGGTTAGAGCAGGAGAAATCTTGTTCGGTGGGGGATAGAATCATGGGGGCTACTTCGGTTGGTGGCTTACAGTGGAATTGGAGACATGAACCATCGACAGAAGTGGAGTTAAATCAGTTGCAGGATTGTCTTCTTTTGATAGATGGGATTCAAGTGCTAGATTCGGCCGATAAGTGGTGTTGGGATACAGTTGATACAGATGGGTTCTCGGTTTCGGATGTCAAGAGATGGATTGATAGTGGTCGGCCAAACATAGACCAAGCGATTTATAGGTGGTGCAAATGGATTCCGATCAAGTGCAACGTGTTTATGTGGAGAATGCTTATGGATAGGATTCTTACGAAAAAGGCGCTTTCTAGGCGGAATGTCAACTGCGGAGACGGTTTATGCAGTTTTTGTGAGGAGTTTGAGGAGACCGTTGACCATATTTTTACGGCCTGTTTGGTTGCTACGGGAGTATGGAATGCGATAGCTAGATGGGTTGGTCTCCCTCAGTTCTACTTCTTTTCGGTGGTGGATATCCTCCATATGGAGTATACTTCTTCTTGGTCTAAGGAGAAGAAGATGGCGCTTCATGGGGTGCTGGTGATCTCTTGTTGGAGGATATGGAGGGCTAGGAATGAGAGGATATTCAAGAACGAAAGGTGGACCGTTGTTGATATTGTGGCGGACATTAAAGCTTTGGGTTTCTTATGGTTTTCTAGTAGGTATAAAAAGGGATTGGTGGGTTGGATGGATTGGAAGAATTTCTCTTTTGATGTAATGTAACTTTGGTTTTGGGTGTCTCCGTCTTGGAGATCTCCCGTCGTTTTTGGTGTTTAATGAAGTTCGCCTTTCAAAAAAAAAGTTGAGCTCTTTTTATGCTTGTAAGTTGTAACGGAATGTTTGAGAAACACCATGGCAACCGAGTGACCGACCGTATTTAACACTTCTTCTGTAACCGAAAACTTAATGCCATCAACAGGTGAATTGAAACCGAATGTAATAATTATTACAATAATGGCCATCATTACACTTCTTCCGTAACCGAAACTTAATGCCATCAATGGGGTGAATTGAAACCGAATGTAATAATTATTACAATAATGGCCATCATTGGGCAATTAACTTTGGTTGATTAACTAGCGTATCATAAAGCGATTTTTCCGTCTAAACTCTCTAATATATATAAACTAAACCTGTCATTTTTTAGAAATCGATCAGAAAGTTTGGATTTTCAATTTTTGTTCGAATCGGCAAAGAACTAGAGGTGCAAACGAACGCCGCCGAAACTCACTTTTCATTCGCGAGTTCCTGGGTCGTTAGTGTTGGTTTAAGGTAACGAACTGGATTTAATCTTTATTACTAGAACATATATTCATCAATCCTTTATGTATGGACTTCGCTCTTTTATTTGTTAGGAATGGAAGGATGGTAATAATGGGGAAGAAGATGATGTTGTAGTAAGATGGTTAATTAAGGAAGGCTCATACTACTGGTGGATGGCACATGGAGGGAGGTGTGGAGTAGGTTAGGTTTGAGGAGGCCTGTTTTATTAATGTAAAATTTTGTTTCTTGTTTTCCTTCCTGTACGTGTGTTCTTTAGTATCTTACTAAAGTTCCTTTCTTTGGGTTTTTTAATAAAGAAAGTTCCACTTGGTTGCTCACAAGAAAAAGATGGTTCGCAATATTTTTTTTAATGGTTTTCTGAAAAGAAAAGGAAACAAGAAAGGTTTGACTAAATCGAAGATATGATTAATCATTGTTACTTAAACATCTATATCAATATGGAAGATTTGATCAGCCACTTGACTTTTGGTCTAGAAACCGTATTACACACAGTGAACCACCTTCGGATCGAGGTAATTATCTGTTTTATTGTATCCATATTTTAGTCACATAAGGCGAACACAAACTCAAATCAAACGTAAATGAGTTGAATCGGTTTCTTTTTTGCCACTATAATTTTATACGAAGAAGACAGAATGGCTACAAATATGGGGAACCCTTCATTGCATTTTTTTTCTTATATTGAAGATACAAAAGAGAAATAAGTCTGCATGCTTTCGATTTTCATAATTCGTTGTAGGAAAGCGATATTTTCTCACACTATTAAATGGATAAACCTTTTGTATGATTAAATTTGATATTTGTATTAAGTTGTACAACATCCCATGACATTGTCACTTCACTGACCACCTGATAGCCTAATGCATGTTATGTTCTCATCGTGTATTGTCGGCTCCGCCGCAACGCGCGGGTTCCCCACTAGTTGATATTAACATACCTAAATATATTAATACGCGACTACTTATCTTAGCCAGTTGTTCATTTGGATTATGGATAATCTCGTTGTTTATGCCTAGTTTGGCATATATTTTGTAGTAAGATTATCTCTTGAAGAACTTAGAGGTGGAATTAATACTTTTATTTAGTCTACGGACCTTAAAAATATCCTTTGTTAAGGTTTTAGTGGTGGTGAGGTGGATAACATCTTATTTTTCAATTTCTGACATTTCTCTTCCTGTACATATGTTGCTGATCAACACACTCATTTTCTTTTAGGACTTCCGAGTGTTATAGTTGATTATTAAGGTATCAAATTATACTAGTGGAAAAGTTAGTATGTAATTCACTGGAAAAATGTACTTATTTCCATGTGTAAGCACTTAATTTTCTGGGTCATAGTATTGTATATTATGATGTATTCACAGATGCCATTTAACCTTATAGTTGGATTTAAGAAGAAATGCATGCTTCTTAGGAGTTATTTGGATTCTTTCAAAGAAAATAGATCAGTCTTAAGAAAATTTGAATTTGAAATAACTCTTGTGATAACATTTATTTAAATGAGTTCTTGATTATCATAAGAGACACAATGTCTAACTTATTCCCCTTGTGACACTTTAGTTTTCTTTTGTGTTATTGATATCAGAAGTAGCAGCAAGTTTGTCATGTTATGTCTTGATGGATAATCAATATCTAATTAGAGAAAATTTTGTAGAAACTTTTAGCAAGACATCTTAGGTTTTGAACGTGGATGATTTAGATGAGATGCTAATTTATAGAAAAATGTTATAGTGAGTAATGTTATGGGGTATTCAAGTTAGGCAGACTAATGTATGATCATAAAATTAATGAAGGATCATTAATGTGAGGATCATTATTGTGATATGTCTATTATTAACATCAAACTAATAGAGTAAGTTAAAAGTACTGCTTAAACGAAGACAAAACACATTTGGGAAAAAGTGAAATCATTTAACTATGTGTGAAAAATAATTGCGATAAATCACCTTTGGACAGCAGTGTGATAATTTTCTTAATTAGGGATTAGTTAGTTATGCTACATATGAATATAACACATCACCTTTGAGTAGAATTGGGACATTCTTGTATATAATGAATAAGTAACATAGCCTTTAATTATACTTAAACAGTAAAATAGATGTAGTACATCACCTTTGGGCAGAAGTGAAACATCAAGAACTTATTCAAGTTAAGTTATTTAGTTTTATAAAAATTTTAATTTATTTATGTATTTACAAAACTTTTAAGTTAATTTAGTTCACGATAATGGTTCACAATAATAGTTTGCAGAGTTATGTTCATGAAAAAAAATTAGTTCATGAAAAAAATGAGTTCTCGATAAAACAATTAGTTCTCGAGTTTTGGGTTCATTATATTTGAGTTCTCTATGTTTGAAAGATCTGTTAGTTATGGGTTCTCTAGTTTTGAGTTCCCTAGTTTATTAGTTCTCGAGTTCTCTTAGTTATGAGCTCTTTAGTTTTGAGTTCTCTTAAAATGATCTCTAGTTTGAGTTCCCTATGAGTTCTCAAGTTTAAATGTTCTCCAGTTTATGAGGCTGTGCGGTATGGGGTACGTCCCCATACGCGTCGAGGACCGGCGCCGCCAGCACACCGTGCCGCTCCTCCTCTCCGTCGACATCAAGACGTTTGAGACGGGCAGAAAACGACAAAAAATATGTGGGGACCGAGATGTGTTTGACCGTTGAAATAAAAAAAAATTAAATTCAACTTTTAATTTAAAAACCAACGGCTATTTTTAAAATAAATACCAAATTCACTCCCACTTTTATAAATACTCACCTCTTTTACACCATTTTTCACAACTTTTCACCCACTACAATCTCATATCTCTCTCACATTTTATAAACCTTCTTCCCTTTTTATACAAACTCAACATTTTTATACCATTTTTTACCCACTACCACCCTATCTCTCTCTCAAAAATTACCATGGCTTCACCTTCTTCCATTTCTTCCATTTCTTCATCTTCTTCGTCTACATGGTATTCATCATCTTCAGAAGAGAATGATGCATTTATGGAAAACATGATTATGAACGCGGCCAAGGCCTTCATGGCAGGTGATGAAGCGTCGTCCCAACGGCTAACTAGACGAGCAAAATTAAACCGAGACCAAGAAGGTACTTTACTATTTTTCCATTTGTTTTATATAGATTTGAAAATGTATTTTATAATTAATTTCACTTATTTTTCGTTTTAAATATATAGCCGCCCACGATAAACTAGTAGCCGATTATTTTGCTGACGAACCCGTGTACATAGACGAGATGTTTCGACGTCGGTTCCGCATGAGTCGTCGACTTTTTTTACGTATCGCAGGCTACATGGCCCGGTCTGATCCGTTTTTTACACTGCGATACGACGCTAGGGGGCAAAGGGGTTTCACTAATTTACAAAAATGTATGTCGGTCATTCGCCAACTGGCATACGGTTACGCACCCGATGCATTAGACGAGTATTTAAGGATGTCCGAAAGAACCGCACGTCTATGTTTGCACAAGTTTTGCGAATGGGTTGTCAAATTATATAGCAAGAGATACCTGCGGAGACCGAACGCAAACGACGTTCAAAAATTATATCAAGCACACGAACAGAGACATGGTTTCCCAGGAATGCTCGGGAGCATTGATTGCATGCACTGGCCGTGGCAGAACTGCCCAGTTGCCTGGCAAGGTCAGTATACTAGGGGAGATCATGGACATCCGACTATTATTCTAGAGGCTGTTGCGTCACAGGATCTCTGGATCTGGCATGCTTTTTTTGGTCTACCTGGTTCGCTCAATGACCTTAACATCATATACCAGTCACAGATATTTGACGATGTAGTGGAGGGAATAGGTCCAGACACAAGTTTTACGGTTTCGGGGGTGGAATACAGGCGAGGTTACTACCTAGCAGATGGAATATACCCAACGTACTCGACAATCGTTAAAACTATTCCGCACCCGACAGACGAAAAAAGAAAAAAAATTGCGAAGTATCAAGAGGGTGCGAGAAAAGATATTGAACGGGCTTTTGGTGTTCTACAAAAAAAATGACATATCATTGAACATCCAGCACGTTCGGCTACACCAAAGAGGTTACGACACATTATGTACGCTTGTATCATCCTTCATAACATGGTCATTGAAGACGAAGGTAGAGCAATATGCGAGTACGACGAAAACGCGTCTACTAGAAATTCTGTTCCAGTTAGTGGGGAACAACAAGATTTGAACATGTTCGCTCTACGTAACGAGTACACACATCATAACCTACAAGCGGACTTGGTGGAGTACATTTGGAACAACGCTCAAAACGAACCAGACGACCACATGGAGGACGAAAACTAGTAACTTTTTTTAATATATTAGGATTTTTTTTTAAGTTTATTTTTTTTAGTCTATGTTTTTTTAAGTCTATGTTTTTTTTTAAGTTTATATAATGTTTTTTAATATTAATGAAAATATTTTCTTAATTTATTTGTTAAATGTTAAAAAAAGTGAAAGATTAAAAAATAAAAAAAATAAAAAATAAAAAAGTGGTTGGGTAGGATCATCTAGGATCATCCTCCCATTTCCACTAAATTTGGGGGATGGACCATCCTTAGGAGTACTATGATATGGCGATGACGTGACGGATCATCCTCCCTTGGAGGACCATCCCCATACCATGAATCCTGAGTTCACTTAAAATCAGTTCTCTTCTAATTGATGGAACACAAATTTGAGTTCTCTTAAATTGATGACACAAAATATTTGAGTTTTCTTAAACACAGAGAAAAACGTGAACCCAAAATAAAACGTGAGTTATTTTGAAAATCACATTTATATTGTTTCCTAATTTAAATCTATTATGATTATCCAAAGATTTTAAAATATTTTATCTGATAAAACTATATCAAAATTTCGAATATCTAATGGATAGAATCTAGATCAAACTATGAAAAACAAATTCTAATTTTTTTTTCAATCCAAATTAATGACAATTCTTCGAATTTTAAGATGAACATGAATAACATTTTCGAAGAATCTTTAGTCAGTTTTCTTTGGAATCGAAACCTTAAACGTATTTTAATTTATAGATCTCGAATTCTTATAAGATTTCATATTTTATAAAGTCATAACCCGATTAAAACACTTTTTCCAGAAATTTTTATGCAGAAAACGTGAGCCCTCATGAACAGAAAAACGAAAATTCATGGTTAAACTGTTTTTCATCAAATCTTTTGATTTTTAGTTTTAGTTCCAGATTTAGAGAAAACAAACACAACTAATTTAAGCAACATATGCTCTGATACCATATATTGATCGGTTGTGTATGTATATAATGGAAAGCTTGAAAAAATGTACCTGGTAAGCCAACAACCGCAATAAGGACTGATGTAGATGACATGATTGTCAACTTGATCTGATTCATGTTTAGGGTGTATATTAGCGATGGTGATTAGGAGTTCTTAGGTTAAAGAAGACGTTGGTTATGAAGAGGGATAAGGGACGAATTTAGTGATATTATGCATAGAGTCTAACCCTTTAACCTTCCCAGTTATCTCCTCTAAATACACTCAAGAGAAATCTTTATTAGTTAGTAAGAGTAATATGGTCTATCAACAATCACTAATATAATAATAATGTATAATTTTAATATTTTGATATAATATAAATAACTAGGGTATCACCAAAGGATTGATTCCTGGGCTCAAGAAAGTTATTTATATTGAAACTTTTATGGTTAACAACTTAATTAAAATCATACAATTAAGTATGACATTATACATGTGTTAGAAAATTATGAAATTATTATTAAAATTAAATTTGAAAACATTTAATTCGGAAAGTTTAAATATCATTCATTTAAATTCTATGCTCGATTTAATATTTGAATTAATAAATAAGTAAATTAGGAAAGTATATCAACATATAAATTTTATTTATTGTTTATTCATTGTCTAGAAGAAAACAAAGTTTAGGAATAAGGGTGAAGATACAATAGGAAGGCTAGGAAGTGATCTTGACCATCCATTTAGTTAATCAAGGCTAAGATTAAATCAGGGAAATTGAAGGCAAGAAAAGAGCCGCGTGAGTTTGTTTAAGGGCATTCTAGTCAATCCAAGCCAATAGTTTCTCTCTCCTCCAATTCCCCCCCCCCCCCCCCATTTTTTAAACGTTAATAACTCTTTCATACGACATTATTTTTTTATAAAAATTGCACCAAAAAAACGAGCGTTTTTTTATCTTTAAAACGAGTATACTATTGCTATATTTAAAAACAATTAAAACCCAGTTGCGTAAAACGCAATGAAAAAAACCCTAAAAATGACATTTTTCTAAAACGCAATGCACCAAAAACACAAATAAATGACTTATTTGTAAAACGCAATGGCCAGAAAACACAAAGAAATGTCTTATTTCTAAAACGCAATAGCCTAAAAACTCAAAAGAAAATGTACTTTCTAAAACGCAATGGACTAAAAACACATAAAAATGTGTTTTACCTAAAACGCAATGCACCAAAAACACAAACAAATGTCTTATTTCTAAAACGCAATTGCCAGAAAACACTTAAAATGTCTGTTTTCTAAAACGCAATGGACTGAAAACACATAAAAAAGTGTTTTACTTAAAGCGCAATGCACAAAAAACACAAAGAAATGTCTTATTTGTAAAACGCAATGGCCAGAAAACACTTAAAATGTCTGTTTTCTAAAACGCAATGGACTGAAAACACATAAAAAAGTGTTTTACCTAAAACGCAATGCACAAAAAACACAAAGAAATGTCTTATTTGTAAAACGCAATGGCCAGAAAACACTTAAAAATGACTCATTCTAAAACGCAATTGCCTAAAAAACAAAAGAAAATGTTCTCTGTAAAACGCAATGGACTTAAAACACCTAAAAAGGTGTTTTACCTAAAACGCAATGCACCAAAAACACTTCAAGAATGTGTTTTTCTAAAATGCAATGGCCAGAAAACACATAAAAATGTTTTAGTTCTAAAACGCAATTGTCTAAAAACACCAAAGAAAGTGTTCTTTCTAAACCGCATTGAACCATGACAATAGTTTTGTCTGTGCTGTGAATTGTCTGTGCTGTGAACTGTCTCAACCCCAGCCAGGGGCTCTGCCCCTTGGACCCCGCCAGGGGCTGCCGCCCCTGTGCCCCCGCTACCAGGGGCGTTGCCCCCAGACCCCCGCCAAGATCGTAAAACGCAATGACTAAATCAAAAACCCATATCGTAAAAATGAAATTAAAGAATTTCCTACATGGATCGAAGTGATTTCTTCAACAATTGACAATTTTTGAATGATTGAAACACTTATCAGCGCTCGAATCGAACGGATCGAGTGATTATCTTCAAAATCACCGGAAAAAATGAGATTTTGTATGAAATTAAACTGGGTTTTCTTCAAAAAAAACTGAAGAACACGTTGATCGGGTGTTTGAATCATTGATTGGTGATGAAAATCGGACTATAATGTAGTGATTATTGAGATAGAAAGTGAAGAAATGGTTGAAGATGGTGGGTTTTGAAAATGGTGGGTTTTGAAGTTACTGGTTTTGAAAAGGAAGAAGAAAGGGTTGAATTGACTAAAATACCATTTTTCTTTATTTTAAATGTTGCCACATGTCCTAATCCTATTGCTTCCTACACTTCCTAGCCAAAATAAACTTCCTATTTGATCTTTTCCCTTAGGAATAAACATAAAAAAAATTAATGACAATTAACTCAAAAAAAAATATAAAACAATGTATATGGTAATAAGAGAGCCAAAAAAAATTGAGAAATGGATGGTTACAATGCTAATATGCTATATAAAGGCATAATAAATAACAGACCCAAAAACTAAAGGAAACTTAATAACATTTTTTTTCATACACAAAGATAACATGGTGTAAATTATAAAAGTTTAAAGAGTAAATTACGTTTTTTGCCTCTGTGGTTATATCAATTTTACTATATTAGCCCAAAATAAGAATTTTTAACAGATCTGCCCCTATGGCTTATAACTAACCATTTTGGCCCCTAAGTCTAACCAAACCCTAACTCTGGTTAATTTCTTGGTCACATGAGCTGCACATAATGTCTAAAAAGGTCATTTATTAGGAAAATAAGAAATGGAACCTTATCCAGTGGAACCATTATAAAAAGCAGCCTAAACTGATGATGAATAACTCCAAAACACACAGCAGAAAGAAATTTCTAGAGAGAGAAAAACACACATACAAACATATACATATAAGGGAAAATTACCAAAATGTTGGTTGACCAAGAGTGTTTTTAATTTTGTCACATTCATGCATCCTTAGAACGTCATCACAGCCTCGGAAGCGTCAGCCTTTCATGTTGAAGCATCCGCCTATCACGTTGAAGCGTCTGTTTTCCTTTCAAACGACACGTGTCCGACACGTTGAAGCGTCTGTTCCGTTACGAAATTGCGGCAGTCACCGACGCATCATAACCATAACTTTTTTGATGCGTCCCTGTGTACGTTTACGAGGCTTGGACGACGCTTCCGATGCTTGGCCGACGCTTCCGAGGCTTGGCCGACGCTTCCCTAGGCTTGACCGACGCTTCCCGAGGATTGGCCGACGCTTCCCGAGGCTTAACTGACGCTTCCCGACGCTTAAATAATAATTAACGAAAAAAAAAATGGAAACTCAAAAGCCGTTTAACTTTTACCGTTGCACACAATTACCCCACTATATAACCCGTTCACTTATCACTTATCAAACACCCGCCGTTTTCAAAAAGTTTGCAAACAAAACCAGCCATTTCACTATCACTATAACTCCGACGCCGTCAACGACCCGCCAATGGCCAACTCCTGGACTGACGTTGAAGATATTGCTCTATGCGAAGGATGGGAGCAGGCCATGACCGATCCTCCACGTCGAGGACACAGTGGGCTCTGGGTCCGTATTCAACATAATTTCGCCCAACTACGTGGTCCGGACCACAACCGGACCGTTGACGCACTATCCTCCAGGTTCCGTGTCCTGCGATTGGAATGTGAGAGGTTTGATCGAT
>JARYGA010003782.1:0-27658 GCA_030545235.1 Helianthus tuberosus | reverse complement strand
GTCACTTGTAAAATGTTTATGATTATTTTGTGAAATATACAAATATTATTTTTAGGGTAAAAATAATATTACCGAATGTTAATGATTATATTTTGAAGTAAGAAATAAAATATATTAAGTGAGACTTAATAATATATTTCGAAGTTTACGAGCACGCATGTATTAAATCCCCCATCCTTGGGAAGGAGAATAATTACCAAGTATTTACAAAAATATAAACACGAAATAGTTGTCTAACTATTTCCCAAAAACCTAAACCTTAAGCCAAGGCACGGCCGTCCGTCTAATAGACTTAGTACGTGTAGGTCGTCGCACAGCTGCTTGATCAGGAGGTATACTTGGTAGAGACGCACCACTGTGAGTTCATGTCCCCCTTTTCTCTAACTGTTTTCAGCTTTCTAAACTGCGGGGGTGAAATACATGTTACTATGATTACGAATAATTCTTACATGGTATGGTTAGCGTAAGGAGGGTTATTATTTAGATCATGTGAGTGGGTAGGCGGAAACTTGGGACTATTAATCCTCATAGTAGGACCGAGGGGCAGGAGCGGTAGATCTATCTGGGTGTAGCGAGCCCAGCCCCAGGCCCAAACAGTACGGACCTCGGGGTGACTTTGTACCCAACGCATAAATCTGCTAGGTTTGAGTCTTCCTACTTGCACTTCACACATATCAATGGCCTTGCAAACCATTGGTGATCTCTTTTTCCTTATTTGCTACATACCAGGGTTTTTATACTTACAAAGGTTTATTTACTCACTTACACATGAACTCGCTCAACATTATTGTTGATTTTTTTCAACTTACATGTATTTCAGGGAATTAAAGATCTGGCGCGGTATGTTATGTTTTCCCGCTGCATATGGGTTCCGAGGTCATCCCGGTTTAGGAAATGTGGCTTTTTCCTGGACGAGTCACAAATCTTAAACTGCGTTTTATTCATGTTGATGTTTATGTCTTTCAAAACAATGTTGTATGTCTTGGTGTTGTAGTCCCTAAGACAATGTTATGTTACTTCGGTTTTAAAACTTAAATCTATGGATGATCTTGCATGATTTTATTTTCATATAGCTTGTTATGATTAAGCTATGCTATTAAGAAGTCACACCAAATTAACCACGCTTCCGCAAATCCAGGGTGTGACATGTTGTGCCATTTCATTTGTAACTTTCCGGTTTAAGTACCGAACTGCTGTCGAAGTGTCTACTCACTGTAAAACGTTGTTATATCAATCAAAAGACAGTTTAAAGTGAATTGCAAGCTGAATTAACTCGATATGTTTGTTTCCACCTCTCGTATTGAGGAAAAACTCTTCTGAACGACTCGTTTGGGTCATATGATGATCCTACAAGTGGTATCAGAGCTCAGGAGGAAGAGTTCAGCTTAAAATTCTGATTTCTACACCTTCTTTTTCAAAATTAAGAAGTTTTCATGGAGAAAATGGCTTGATTTTCACACATTATATGCGAAACTGTGTTTTAACAAAGCCTTGAAAGAATTAGATCTAAAATCGGACTATAACCTGTTCAATTTGACAAAAACATGGCCGAATTGATGACATCAGCAGCATTTCGCACGAAATAGTATCTGTTTCATCTATTTCGCACGAAATGCCACACTCATTTCGCATGAAATCAGTGTTTCGTTTGAAAGGTACTTCATTTCGTACGAAATTACCTATTTCGTACGAAATCACTTCATTTCGCTTGAAAGTTCAGCTATTTCGTACGAAATCATCTATTTCGCACGAAATCAGTTCATTTCGCATCAAGTTGGTATTTCGTTTGACTATTTCGCACGAAATCAGTCATTTTGTGTGAAAATCTTTATTTCGTGTGAACTCATTTCGTTTGAAGTTGTTTTGCAGGTCATTTCGTTTGTAAAGTTCATTTCGCTTGAAGAGTGTATTTTGTTTGGAAGACAAAGTTTGTGAAATTTTGATACCGAATCATGGAAGAAGAATTTTACAACACCTTTACTACTCCGATTACCATTGCACAGAACACAATGTTAGAAAATGAAACGGGCACCATGCAAAAACCGCCAAAGCTCATGAATATTGAGGAGTATAAAGGATGGGAGGAGAGATTCGAAAATTGGGTGCAAGCAAATTATTTGGATGCTTGGGAATGTGTTGAAACAAAATATGTTAGACCGATGAATGATGATGAGGAGGTTATTGCAATTAAAGATCTTAGTGCTGAAGATAAAAAGAAATACAAAGATGAAAAGATGATGACGAGTCTTTTACATCAAGCTGTTAAGGAAGATATCTTGGTTTTACTGCAACATAATGGAAGTGCTTATTCAATTTGGAAAGCATTAAAATCGAAGTTTTTTGGAAGTAAAGAGATGATCAAGAATAAAAAATCACTTTTGAAAAAAGAGTTCGATTTATTTCGTGGATTGAGAACTGAAAGCACTAAGCAGATCATCGAAAGATATTGCAATCTGTTAGTCAACATGAAGAGGGTGAGCATCACAAAAGATAATGAAGAGTTGATTGAAAAGCTAGCTGATGCATTGCCACATGAAACTTGGGGCACGTATCTTATGATGTTGAGAAATAAGAAAGATTTTGGGAATCTAACACTGGGAAAGTTCATTGAAAAACTTGATGCTCAAGAGATGGAACAAAGGAAGATCTCAAGAATGAAGGATTTTGATGGTGAACAAGATATTGGGCTTTATTACAAAGGAGGTATTATTGATAAGACCAACATGTCACCAAAGATAGAAACTGCATTCAATACTAAAAGTTCTTCTGGAGGGTCATCTAAAGGATCAAACAACAAAATGAGTTTTTCTTCATATCCATCATTTGATCCAAATTTTTCAACAACAAAGAATGGAAAAGTTCTTCAATGTAACATTGCACTAAATCTTGAAAATGATCAAAACTATTCGGAAGAAGTTGCAAAAAGTCACATATCTTTGTTAGTGACTGTGTTAGAATCGTACGGGAGTTTAGTAGCAGGAAGAATCGGAAATCCAATGTTGACAAAAGAGGATTACGATAAGATTGATGCTGAAGAATTGGAATTAATGGACATAAAGTGGTGTATGGCAAGTGTGTTGAGAAGTGCTGAGAAATTCAAACAGATCACAAGAAGAGATGACTTCCGTGATGCAAATGTTTCTACTTTAGGATTTGATAAATCTAAAGTTACTTGTTTTCGTTGCAGGGAAAAGGGCATTTCAAGTGTGAATGCACAAATCGCGAAGCAAGTGGAGCTCAAAATCCGTTCAACAACAATGATTATTATCGGAAAGCGATCTATCATTAAGTTGCTCAACAATCAAATCAACAACAACCACAAACTGCTCATGCTAAGAAGATTGAAAAGTCAAAGAAAGCATATTTGATGAGCAAATTGATTGATCAAGATGATGAAAAATTACTAGAAGGTGTTAGCTGGGACAATTACTGTCCAGATAAAGAATTCTTGGCTAAAGCATTTGTTGCTAGAGTTGCTGATGATAGTGATAATGATAATGATTATTATGCAAACAGAATGAAAGAGCACTTAAGAATGATGGAAGAGAGTGATAGCGATGATGGAAAAATTCGAAAGAAAAAGAAGAAAGTTAAAAAACAAGTTAGCAGTGATGATGAAGAAGTTCATGTGATAAAGAAAAAGGTAAAAGAAGTTCCAGCTTTCAAAGTTGAAGCAGAAGCTAATGCAAGAAAGATTTCTGTGAAATGTGAAAACTGTGAAGCAGTGAAGAAGCAAAATAGTTCATTGATTCATAACATGAACAGATTGAAAGAATCCTATGATGTTCTAAACAAAGCAATGAATCAGTACAATCAATCAAGCAGTGAACAAGCAACAGCAATGAAGGCATGAAAGCATTTGAAGAAGAGGATAATGAAGAAAAGCATTCTGGTAAGAAACCTAGTACCAGTTATACAAAGTGTCCACCTCCGCTTGAAAATGAATATTCTCCACGAAATCCAAATTCGGAAAGAGTAAAAAAGGCAACCAACTTACAGTGGGAGTCTGAGTCTTCAGAAAATTTGCCAGACAACATTGATGTTATTTTCACATCGTCTGACACTGATCATGAGTCAGAGTTAATAAAGAAAGTGGTCGATCAGGTGTTGGATAAAGATGAAACCGAGGAATCAAAGTCGGAGTCAAAGTCTAAGTTCAAAAGTTCAAGTCCAACAGTCAAAAAGGACAAACGGGTTTACAATAAAGAATTTATGTTATCAAAATTTAATTTGAATGATGGAATATTCAAAGTTGCATATACTTTGAATGATTCTGACAAATTATATTTTGATGAAGAATTTCCAATAAGAGGTGTTAAAACTGAAATGATTAAAAAGGTTTTCAAACTAACATAAATTAATATTTCTGAAATAAAAGATGTAAATCTTTCTGAAAAACCTAAAAAATACACTTCAAGAGATCAACAAAGGTTAAACAAGAAAAAGGGTTACAGTTCTGGTTCTGGTTTTCAAAAGAAACCAATCCATAACGGTAATTTCAAAAGGAAAGGTCTTGGATTTATTCCACCGAAAAATCATAAAAATGAGAAAACTTATAAACCAAAAACTGTATTTGTTTCAGGGACATCATCTGAAGAAGAAAAGGAGCAATTGTTCAGAAAGCAGACAAACAAAGAATTCCTTGCAAAAAAGCAAGAGGAAATGAAGAAGGAAATTGTTCAGAAAAAGGAGACAAGAACCTGTTTTCAATGCAAAATAGTTGGTCACATTGCCAGGAATTGTCCAAAGGAAATCTAAACAAAACAGGGAGTCTCTGATAAACTCAAAGAAAAAATGGTTGAGAATGAACCACCAATTAAACAATTTAAAGTTTTCAAAAATTCAAAGTTTGAGGTTGGTGAATGTTCAAAAGGTTTTTACAAAAGAAAAGCAAATATTGACAACCAAAAGTGGGTCGTTAAGAAATCTGATGATAATTCTAGCAATGATTCTGATTCGTTAAAATCAGAGGAGCTATTTTCTAGCGATGAATCTGATTCCACAAACTCAGAGGAGCCACAAGTTGAACAAAAAGTTGAAAAATCAGTACCGCCAAAGGATGATGCAAATTTTCCACCATTGAGGGCTGAAAATTTTAAACAAAAAGTTGGTAAAACTGAGATTTCGAATCAATTTTTTTCTGAAAAGAAAAAATTTGATGTTGAAAAAGCATTTAACCCCAAAGTGAAACATATTTTTGGAAAAATGGTTGACAAGAAAGTCAAAGGGGTAAAGGAATTTTATGAAAAAAAAATGAAAACAAAGAAACCGAGTGTTGATAACTCGGAATCTCCCAAGGTCTGTCAGGCTTGGGATAATTTCTTTAACTGAAAAAACCTGACTTGCCGGAGCTCCCAGGTTGGTAAGTGTGGAGCAGGTATCGGCATCTTTCTTGAGAAATTTATATATATGATATTTCGATCTACAAGTGGTTTGTTTGTGAAAAACCTACACGTGGATATTGGTTTGTTCATACAAGTGGTGAATCAGGGACATTAAGTTGTATTTGATTTATCTTTCTTACAAGTGGTTGTGATGAAAAACAATGTGATGAATTGATCCCCATTCCTACAAGTGATAAAATCATCAAAACTTATTTTCCGGAAAAACCATTTGATTAAAACAAACTTAAGTGTTTTGAAATCATAATGGGAAAATAGTTTGTTGTAAGGGGGAGTTCTAATTGTTTATGCAAAGTGGATGGCGAATTGAAGCAATTCACAACACTTGTCACTTTATTTGTATAGTTTGTTTTCAAATTTTTCTTTAAATGGTTTTGAATTTTAGGGGGAGTAAGAAATTTTCAGAAAATCCAAAAACATTTGAAAATTTGAAAAAGTCAAAAACATGATAAAATCAAAAATGAGTTTTGTTGTGAAAAAGAGGAAATGATAGTACATCAGTGGACTATCACAGCATGCTAAAGAATTGAAAAGTTAAAAGGTGATAAACGGTCTCACTGATGATGTGCCAGTAGGTTTTTGCACATTTAGTAAGTTGTATTTGATTTATCTTTCTTACAAGTGGTTGTGATAAAAAAACAATGTGATGAATTGATCCCCATTCCTACAAGTGGTAAAATCAACAAAACTTATTTTCCGGAAAAACCATTTGATTAAAACAAACTTAAGTGTTTTGAAATCATAATGGGAAAATAGTTTGTTGTAAGGGGGAGTTCTAATTGTTTATGCAAAGTGGATGGCGAATTGAAGCAATTCACAACAGTTGTCACTTTATTTGTATAGTTTGTTTTCAATTTTTTCTTTAAATGGTTTTGAATTTTAGGGGGAGTAAGAAATTTTCAGAAAATCCAAAAACATTTAAAAATTTGAAAAAGTCAAAAACATGATAAAATCAAAAATGAGTTTTGTTGTGAAAAAGAGGAAATGATAGTACATCGAAATTTTCAGAAAATCCAAAAACATTTGAAAATTTGAAAAAGTCAAAAACATGATAAAATCAAAAATGAGTTTTGTTGTGAAAAAGAGGAAATGATAGTACATCAGTGGACTATCACAGCATGCTAAAGAATTGAAAAGTTAAAAGGTGATAAACGGTCTCACTGATGATGTGCCAGTAGGTTTTTGCACATTTAGTAGATTGTGTCGAGATATAAACCTAAATTTCAAACTTACTTATCTCGTGGGGAACATCTCTCAGATATATGGGTAACCCCCGAAATCTTGTTTGAAAGGTCCCTCTTTCTGAGATACTAGGTCTTTATACTCAGTGATATCTGGGGTATTATCCCGGGACTTCTGATTTTGTGGAAGCAATGGCCTAGTCCCCGTATAATACTTTTCACTTGCTTGAAATATAGCACCACCCTGAGCATAAAAAATGATGAAACATTGAAAAATGCTAATCATGTGCTGTTGAAGAAAAAATTCTCTAAAGGGAACACACCTAAAGTCGAAGCCATCATCTCTCTGCCTGAGCTCTCATGGCCCTCGCATTTTAACCCTTTACAGATATCATCTAGGTATACTCACCTGTAAGACTGAATATTGGGATCTTGATACGGGAGTATATTCTGAGGTGGGACACGCAAATAAGTTTAAGTCTCTAAAACACTAATCTCGTATCTCGAAACAGTTGAACTTTGTGTGAAAATTTAAGTGGATCAGTATACTGACAATCTAAGTGAATCGTTTAGAACTTAAAATGTTTAAAGCTTAATGGTGTTGGTGATTTGTCTCAAAAACTGATATGATCCTCTTACACAAACTCACAAAAATATTGTTTATAAATATTTCTTTAATACATTTCATTAAATTATAAATCCAAAAAGATTTTTAGTGTGTTTTAGCATAAATTTTGAAAAATTCAAAAAGATTTTAGACAACTGATGTTGAAGAGTTGATTTTCAAAATTCCAAGTGCTAAACATGATGAACAAAAGGTTTAGGAGAATTTGTTTGAGATGAAAAATTGTTTGAAAAGAAAAATGGTTATTTTTACAAGTGGTTCATCAGAGATTAACATTGTAAAATCATTTTTTTATTGATTAATACCTGCAAGTGAATAATACCATATTCCTGATTCTAGTGTCATAGAGAGCCAGATTATGATCCTGATCCTGTAAAAGCCAGGCTACGATCCCGAGCACAACTTAAGGGGGAGTCTGCTAGAAAAATGGGGAGTCTGAAGATAGTAGAGCCAGATTTAGATCTTGAAGATCATGCAAATTGCAGATGCTGATGAACTTAAGGAATCAAGAGATCTGATCAAGAGAATTATAAAGTTCAAAGAGCCAGGTTTAGATTATGAGATTGTGAATATGATAGATCAACATTCAAGGGGGAGTTTAGTTGATAGAGAAGAGAAAGATTGAGGATGTTTTACATTGTTATATTCTTCGGAAGTGGTCGGGAAGACTGATAAAGACTAAAGATTGAAGACTCGACACTGAAGACTTCGTCAACATCCAAGGGGGATTCTGTTAGTGCATATGTCTGTCGACTTCGTCATGTATCGAGTCTTGTATTATAATAGATAGATCAAGGCACGTAGTACGAGAATATGAGAAATATGTATTTTAGGGGTATTTCGCACGAAATAGGAAACA
Source organism: Helianthus tuberosus (assembly GCA_030545235.1). Classification (NCBI taxonomy): domain Eukaryota; kingdom Viridiplantae; phylum Streptophyta; class Magnoliopsida; order Asterales; family Asteraceae; genus Helianthus; species Helianthus tuberosus. The sequence goes on along the minus strand of JARYGA010003782.1, from coordinate 19,591 downwards.
ACTATTTCGCACGAAATCAACTTGGTATTTCGCACGAAATAGCCATTTCATGTGAAATTGATTTCGCATGAATGGTTTCGTATGAAATAGACAGGCCTATAAATACCTGTTGTGCCATTTCATTTGTAACTTTCCGGTTTCAGTACCGAACTGCTGTCGAAGTGTCTACTCGCTGTAAAACGTTGTTATATCAATCAAAAGACAGTTTAAAGTGAATTACAAGCTGAATTAACTCCATACGTTTGTTTCCACCTCTCGTATTGAGGAAAAACTCTTCTGAATGACTCGTTTGGGTCATACGACGATCCTACAAGGATTTTGCGGTATCTCAAAAGTTGCCCAAGCACCGGCTTGTGGTATCCCCGATCCGGTGACTTTTCTCTAACTGGATATTCTGACTCTGACTTCGGGTCCTGTAAGTTGAATGCTAAGTCCACCACTGCTGGGTGCCAGTTCTTCGGAACTCGGTTAATCATTTGGCAGTGTAAGAAACAAACCATAGTCGCTCTCTCGACTTGTGAGGCTGAATACGTTTCAGCTTCCAGCTGTTGTTCTCAGATCCTCTGGATCCAACAGCAAATCAGGGACTATGGTTTGCAATTCTTAGACATACCAATTTTTGTGGACAATGAGACAGCAATTAATATCACTAAAAATCCGGTTCAACACTAAAAAACAAAACATATTGAGATTCGACATCATTTTATTCGTGATTGCTACGAGAAAAAATTGATTCGAATTGATTATATTCACACCGATGATCAGAGAGCTGATTCTTCACTAAACCCTTTGACAAAACAAGATTTAACTATCTTTTAAAATTGAACGGGTTAAAGAATTTGTTTTCTAGGAGGGTGGTAGAGTGTATGGCCGAGGCGGACGGCGATCAGAAGTGATCTGTGTCTAGTTGTCATGTTTTTCTGTACAGTTTCTTTACTGCTTTTGATAAAACCAAAAACACAAAAATATGTTTTTGATTTTAGGGGGAGAAAGTTTATAGAAAATACAAAAACATGATAAAATTTCATAAATACAAAAACATGGAAAAAGTCAAAAATGAGTTTTGTGTGAAAAAGAGGAAATGATAGTAGATCAGTGGACTATCACAACATGCTAAAGAAATGGAAAGTCAAAATGTTTTTAAACAAGTTTCACTAATGATGTGCCAGTAGGCTTCACACGATTAGTAGATTGAGTTCGAGATATAAACATAACAAATACTTGCTTATCTCGTGGGGAACATCTCTCGGATATATGGGTAACCCCCGAAATCTTGTTTGAAAGACTCTATTTCTGACATACTGGGTCTTTGTACGTGATGATATCTGGGGTATTATGCCAGGATTTCTGATTTTACGGGAGCAATAGCCTAGTCCTCGTATAATACTCTGCACTGCTTTATTCTTAAAGCTCACCCTCAGCATAAAAAATGATGAAACATTGAAAAATGCTAATCATGTGCTGTTGAAAAGAAGATCCCCAAGGGGGACCCGCCTGAAGTCGAGCCATCATCTCTCTGATTTTGCGGAAGCAATAGCCTGAGCTCTCATGGCCTCGCATTCACCCCTTACAGATATCATTAGTGTGCACTCACTTGTAAGACTGAATATAGAAGTCTGGATAAGGGAATATATTCTGAGGTGGTACACGCGATTAAGTTTAGTTCTTAAAACACTAATTCGTATCTTGAATCAATTGAAACTTGTGTAGAACTTTAAGTGGACAACAATACTGACAATCAGAAGTGAATTTGTTTAAGACTTAAAGTTAAATCAAGATCAACGGTGTTAGTGATATGTCTTAAAAACTGATATGATCCTATTACACAAACTCACAAAAAGATGACTGTAAATATGTTTGTACAGTTTCCAGTTTCTTTAAATTCAAAAAGATTTCCTGTTTGTTTAGCAAAATGTTGTAAAATCCAAAAAGATTTGTCTTTTCATCTTATTTTCGACAACAGGCGTTGGTGATCTGATGATCAAAGTCCAACAGTGCTAAACAAGTTGGATCATTTGGGTTGGATAAGAAAATGTTTGAGAAAAGTGTTGGTAATTGCTCAAAATGTTTAAAAAGTTCATTAATTCGAACTTAATTTGTTTCAAATTGTCAGCGAGATCATAATTTGGTCAGCCAAGGTCATTAACTTGGACTTGGCAGGCTAAACAGTTGACCAGGGTCATTAATTTGGACTTGGTTAACTGAGTGTGTTGGTAAATAAATAAAAAATAAAAACTGAAAATTGTAAAAATTCAAAAATTCAAAAATTTTTGGAAAAATGAAATCTCACACGAGGTGACCAACTAGCATGAACTGGCCATAGTGTTTTGACTTAGCTAGATCGTTCCAAATATTTCCAACTGGTGCGAGCTGGGCCAGTCCGTTTGAAAATCTCACACTGCCTTAACATCAACTCGTGCGAACTGGCACCCTCTATTTAAAGGGGAGACCAGTCCGCATGAAATCATTTTACTCATCACTCCGCACCAAACACACTCTTCAAAGGCGATCTGAGCGATCTGAGTGATATCGTTGATTTCAAGTTGTAATCATGTTATCTTGTTGATCGGAATCATCTTATAAGTTGGTTTGCACAACTTATAACATGGGAAAGGTATTGATTGATGTTAATTTGAACCAGATCTAACGAAATCGTATGAACTTGAATGAACAGATCTTTGAACCTAGATCTAGGGTTATGTAATGGATTAAAACAAACAAAAAACATACCAACATGATCGGAATTCGTTGTATAACAGATCTATGGTTTCAATTTCATCATAAAATCAAGTTTTAAAATCTGTAATTTCACTGTTCATACTTGTTGATTCAAACGAAGTGATAAGTCAGGCCGTACGAGATGGCCACACCGTTTGATGTTCCAGATTGTGTGGAATTGGTCAGTTCGTTTGAGATTCACATCGTTTGAAACTGTTCAGATCATTTGAACACCACATCGTTTGAAATAGTCCAACTCGTATGAAACCAATTCGTTTGTGTACCAGTTCGTATGAAAAATTCAATCATTTTGGTCAGACCACATGAACTGATCACTTCACATAAGACCAGTTCGTGTGAAGTTTAGTTTGTTTTGAAAATTGTGCATATTGTTAAACTTTTGTATTTTGTCTGTGTTTCAGGCATCAAATGTAATGTTTGATCCATCGCACAACATTTGCTGTGTATACGATGAAACGCTCTCAAAGATGACTGTGTTTAAAGAGATTTTGCCGTTCATGAAGCGTTTGCCGATCCAGAAAGCTTTAACGGATCAACATAAAGTGTTCAAGTCTCATGTTCATCATTTCTGGAAGAATGCTATTTACGATGACGTGAATGATGTGATTAATTCAGTTGTGAGTATCAATGATGAAGATAAAGAGATTATTATCACTGAACAACTTGTACGTGAAGTGTTAGAATTTCCAGATGATGATAACTCACCAACAGGATTTCCAGAAAGAATGGTCAAAGGTTGTATGCTGAGAATGGGATATAATGGTCCATTGAACAAAGCAAATTATCTGAAAGCTTGTTTTACGAAGCCGTACAAATTTTTTATTCACTCAGTGATTCATGCACTAAGTCACAGAAAAGGTGGATATGATGTGATGAAAGATTATCAAATGTGTATGGTGACGGCGTTGGTGCTCAACAAGAAATACAATTTTTCTAGAATCATTTTTCATTACATGAAAGATAACATTACGTCTGGAAGTAAAAGTTGGATGTATCCGAGGTTTGTGCAGATGATACTAGATCATGCCTATCCAAATATTGTGAAAGATGAAGAGAATGATTTGATGATGTTAAATCACATGGATAATGAAACGTTATCAGATTATCCAAGTACACCAAGAATTGGCCAGAACCGAAGAATAAGACAGAATTTTTCGGATTCATCAAAGATAAAAAAATATGAAGATCCAGATCCAGTGAATCATTTAAAGTGGAGGAATGATGCAAAGATGAAAGAAAAAAGTGCAGTTGATGAATTAACAAAGTTAGAAGAGTTCTCTGAAACTCGAAATGATTGGTATACAAAGGAAGAAAAAGAAAAGAAGAAAAGAGGTGGAAAAAGAACTCCAAAAGTCCAAATAGAAGAAGGATCATCTTCTCAACCTCAAAAGAAGCATAAAAAGAAAGCAGTTGAGACAATACTGGTTGATGAACCAGAAGAAGATGAAACTGAAGCTAACATTGAAAAAGATCATGAACGTTTATCTCCTGAAACTGAGAGTTTGTTGAAAGATATTGATGATACTTTAGAAGTTGGGAAATCAGCTGGTAAGAAAGTAGTTGATGATGAAGAAAAGAGTTCATCTGATGCAGATTATGATATTGATGCTCAAGTTGAACGTTGGATTAGTGAAAACTATGATCCAAGAGATAAAGAGAAACAAAAGAAGAGAAAGAGGAGTTCAGAAGATGATGATGAAACATATGCTCCACCAGAAAATGTTCAGGTTGTATCACCACCATCTTCAGGAGGCAGAAAGAAGTCAACTTCAAGAAAACGTGTCACAACTCCAGCAGCATGAAAGCTAATATTCAGGCTGAAAACTAAACGGCCACCAGAACCACTAAATCAACCACCATCATCACCACCACCACAACAACCATCACCACAATCATCACCACAACATCATACTTCATTACCCATTCATGAACAACCTCAAATAACATCACCTCACATTCAACAAACACCACCAACCACACAACCACCTGTTCATACAACTCCTGGATCGTCTGGATTTAAAGATTTTCCACATATTCCAGAGAATATAGCTCTTGAAGAGCTTGGTGATTTTAGCTTTGTAAATGATGATCTTGTGAGAAAGCTGCAACAAAAGGTGAATGAAGTGTCTAGTGAGAAGAAGAAGTTAGAAGAACGTGTTAAATCTGTTGAATCTGAGAATTCGTCTTTGTTGAAAAAGATTGAAACTGGTCAAGTCAAAATTGACATTTTGAAAGTTCGGATAGCGATCTTGGAAGAAGAAAGGCTCGTAGGGATGAGCAGAACGAGTACTTCAAGTTGAAAACCAAAGAATTAGAGGCCAAGAATGCTCGAAAAGAACATGAAGATTATATATTAAAGAAAGTATTGGAAGATTGATTGGAAAGCCGATTGAACAAAAATTTAAAGAAATTGAACTTGAGGAAGTTTGAGCAAAACGTTAAGCAGAAATGGAAGCTGAAATGAAAAATAAGGGTAAAAGTGTTATAGCTGAAGGAGAAGCTCAAGTGACTGAAAGGGCAATTGTTCTGACTAAGCCTTGTCCATTAACTTCAGTTTCTGGTATGATTGAGCCGGGAGATGATGAAGAAGATGAAGAAGACGAAGATGATATTCTGAAAGATGATGCAGATGATGTATATTCTGTTCATAGTGATGATGATGATGATGATGATGGAAATAATGATGATGTTGATCAAGGTATTTCGGGTATCAAAGTAACTGAAGCGTCAAATGAAAAGAATATTGATGATTATCTTCAAGACAATGAAAATGAAGAACCGGAGAATGCAGATGGAAAGGGGGAGCATGACAATGCTGAAAAGATGATGAGATTGTTGAAACAGTACAGGTTTGATCCTACGTCTTGAACATGATGTAGAGGAATGTGACAACCCTCATAATTACATGTATCCGTACGATTTATTAATGTTAATTAAAGTGCTTGGCGACTGTGTTGAATTACTAACTGCCTTCTGATTACTGCGTCATACTTACATGTGCTTGTTAACATACTAGTCTTGTGCAGAAAATAGACTAAATAGTCCTGTATGCTTTCCTAAGTGTTGGAAATTAAAAGTGTTACAAAAAGATATATAAAAAGCACTATACGGAATAACATAGCACTTTAACGGAACGGTATCTAACCGAACAACCGGACATTACCCGGAACAATAAAATATTGCAAGAAGCATTGTTTTTATTTTCTGAGCTAGTCATGGTCCCCGAACACTTAAACACATTAAAAAAATACATGGTACACACTAAACACTAGATCTTACACTTTAACCTTCCACTAATTGATTTATTTACCATTCAATTTTCAATTTACCCCCCCCCCCCCCTTTGGCTGATTTCGGTACAAGCATGACCCCACAAGATTTTTATAAATCTTCTACATATCCTTCCATAATATCCCCTCTTGGAATTAGGAAGATCATGTTAGTACTTAATGAAACATCTTACCCATTGGACATTAGATCTTGGAGGGTTATAAACCACTAATTTCATCATTCATCTTCATCACCCAACTTCTTCTTCTCCCCTCTGCATAGCTCGGCCGAACACCCCCATCATCACCACCATATTTTTGTTCAAGCTTCATCCATTTCAAGTGCATTACAAGGTGCACAAAGGTGAATAACGGAAGGTGGAACTCACGGATCATCAAGGACCTCCTAGTGTGCTTTTATCCACTCATTTTCTCTAGTGTTTATTCCCTAGCTTAAAAGCTAGTAGTAAGCTCCTTTGATCCTTATTTACTTCATGTTTATGGTTGTTAATAGTTATATTATGATGAAATCTCAAGAGCACTAAAAGATCATAAACAAAAGTCTTGAACATAAAGCTAACATGATGATGAAATAAGATGAAATCTTGATGAAATAGAGTTGTTTTGTTATGTAGATGATTACTTGTTGCTTGCTTGATGATTATTAGTAACATGATGTTAAACATCAAGGTGGAACTTGTTAAAGTAAGATTAAAAACTTAAGTTAACAAGTTAGGAGGTGATTAGTGATTTACATAAAAAGAATCACCTCCATGTTTAAACATGAACTTGATAACAAGATGATTTCTTGAAAAAAAAATTAGTAAACAAAGTAAGTTGATGATCGTATGGATCCGAGGTTTACAAACGGTTTTTCCTAAATAAACTAAGTTAAAAAGACGGCTTTTTAAAGATCATGATTCTTACACTATTTTTGGAAAGAAATAAGTATGAGAATACTAGTGAAACAAGAAAATGTTGTAAACAAATATTTTTTCAAAATATGTTCACAAGTTGTGAACATCTAAAAATCCTGAAAATGAAATTTTAACAAAAGTAAACACACTTTGGAGGGTAACTAAACCCACTAAACGCCATACCAAGTTACTACGCGTTTTTATGAAACATCAAGTTCATATTGGTTGTAAATAAGATAGTTTGCTCTTGGTAAATTGTTGTTGATTGTTGAATGATTTTTGGAAAAGAAAATGATATGCTTATTAGCATGGACACCTCCATTTACAAAGGAAACTCTGGCGAAATTTTCTAAAAAATTCCAACACTTAGAAATTATTTTTCTGACAAGTGTCCACAAATACGTTTTAACTTTATTTTTCAAAATAAACTTCGCCATGAGTTTTGTTACAAAAATACAAAGTATCGGAGGTTGATTTTTACAAGTAAAATGGTTAAATATATATATTTAGAATATATATTTTATACTAGAACACTTGTGTGGATACTTGTTTATATTGTGAGATAGTTATATTATTTTAGGGTAAAATAATATAACTTAACAAAGAACCTTGACATTAGAATTGTCTGGTACGTGATAGAAGTAATGAGTAGATAAACCGTGCGTAGGATACGTGCTATGCATGCACGAGAGACTGATTGTTATCTGTACCTTATTAGGACGTGCTTGATTTCTGATTATTAGAGTAACTAATCTAACCTAGCAAACCAAGGTGAGTTCACACCCTCTACAAGGCATGGGATTCCCGGTGGTTTGGGAATGGGTTAAAGAATTAAAACGGAACCTACATATCCTCCTTGGGTAGGATATGTACCGCTATCCTCCATGGGTAGGATGCCAATATTAATCCTACGTATTCTCCTTGGGTAGAATACGTACGTTCGTCCTCCTTGGGTAGGACAACAACCTTAAAACTTACTAGACAAAACTCTATCATTAACTCACTCATTTTATATCGACTTAATCGCCGAGGCCAATGGCGAGCGGGTCATTAGTTAATAGCGCTATTAGGTTTAACAAACCTCACACCATGCCAGTCGGACGGGCGTGTACTAATGGACTATGGAAAACTGTCAATTATGATAGACATTGACGTAGGGCACAACTTACTTTCGTTAGTAGTCGATATGGTAACGGTCTAGTAGTTCACATGGGGAAGCCCCCACTGATCATGGATATGGTTTGGGTAATAAAGAAGGAACTGGTTAATCATATTTTCAACTATGGGGTAACCCCCACGACAAGTAAGCCAGCAAAAGACAAACCATGTTTTCGGAAACAACTTAAAACTAAACAACCAACCGTGAACTCACTCAACTTTGTTGTTGACTCGTTGTTACATGCCTTACAGGTCGTTAGATGCATATGGAGCTTGCACGAGGAGGAGGTCGTTGTGGGATATTGTAACACCCCGAAAACGGGTTTGGTAATCAAACCACGTTAATACTACAGGACGGGTAAAATACAGTTAGTGGTAAAACTTACCCGGTAAATAATAGGGTCTAAATAAATAAATCTAATATTTAATAAAAGGAGGATAACTACTTTGAGAAAGCAAACTAGATAAAAGGCCTGAGTTAACGGGACTTAAATAAAATAAATAAATAAACTGAGTCATAAATTCCCCGAACCCACTAAGTTAACTAGGAATGTTTAACCTAGTTAATAAGTGGGAATATTGTTATTAGAAATAAGTAGGCTGTGACCTACTTAATAAGGAACCAAACACGAGGGGTTAAAGCGGGATAACTAGAAAAGTTATTTAATTAAAACAAACACAAACACACACACACACACAGTGTGTGTTCTGGATCGAGCTCAGGGGCTCCCATGGAGCCAAGAACCCTAATCCACATATAATCATCAATTTGAAGGATCAAATGAAGCCCAAATTCACAACCGAACGTGAATTAATGATCACCCGAACAAGAGGATCATAAGGTATGTAAAATCTTGATGTTTGGTGAAGTTGTAAGAATTTGATAATCATCCTAATCGTGAATTAGGCATGGATTAGTGAAGCTATGGCTAGATTAGTGATGTATACTTTCTTAGGAACGAAACCCTAAGTGAAAATCATACATAACATGCTATGGATTGATGAATTTGGTGAATTAACACACTTAGATAAGTGGGTTTTGATGTTATGATGAAATAGATGATATAGATATGCTTAGAATCGACATGCATGAGAACGAATTGAAGGTGTTTGATTAAACCATGAAATTGGGTACATGATCATACTTTCATGAAAGGGGTTTAGTATATTATGATGAAATTAGTGATTTGGGTTCATATAAATAGGTGTTTGGAATCATGATTGTGACACCTGGGTCACTGCGACCATCAAACAAATGCCAAGCCAATGAAATATTGTATTTCATACTTGGGATCTGTATAAACATGTGTATCTTTTGCACATATCAACTCTTGTTCGATTTCAAGCTCTAAATCGCTTTCTGGAAGGTTATGCGCACACTGATGCGAAAATATAACCAGTTTAATGCAACGAACACTCCGGAATAGTGAAATAGGCTTAACATACCTTAAATAACCTTTACATAACTTAGAAATAAGTTTTGAAGGCTTTGGTATGGCAAAATCAAGTTAAATCGCTTACAGGGACTAAACTTGACAAACTGCGAAAGTATGCCAATCTGAACTGTAACAGACATTCCGGAACATGACCATAAGTTAAACATACCATAAATATCCTTTACATAGCTTAGAAATATGCTTTGAGGTGTTCGGTATGCTTAAATAAACTTTTGGGTCATTCAGGGACTAAAAGTGTCAAAAAGTGCACAAGTTTGCATTTTCGCGCATAACTTACGTTCTGAATACATCCGGACATCCAAAAATTTATGTAAGCACTAAAATATTTTTTTTAGTGTTTGGCATAAGAAAAATCCATTCGTCACGTCATTTGGATCGTTTTTCGCGCTTATGCGCATTCCGTCGTAATTAACCGAACAACGCAATCGTACGGCCAAACGAACTGACATCCGGCATATTTTTGAGCATGTTTCATGTTCCCTATACTTTAACATCCTTATAAAGCTTAAAAATGGGTTTGACGGGTGTTAGAAGTGCCAAAACACGACGTTACGTGCACAGGGGCCTGTTCTGCCAATTTTCAAATTCTGGTCTGCAGGTCCTTGCACACCTCAACACTCTGAGTGTTGCGGTGCGCAAGCAGGGGTCAGATATGCAGAAACTCGTTTAATCTGCTGTTAACAGCCTTTAACCCCTCCAAAGGCCAAGGCCAAGTGTCAAACTCTTGTGGTGGGAGCAATATGAGTTACCACAACATTCCGACAAGTGCACGGCTTAGATCGTGCCCCCTTTTCCAAGAAACGATCCTAACGGTGAACCGAAAACTATAAATACCCACCTCCACCCTTCACTTTTCCTCACAAGAATCTGATCTAATGTGCTCTAAGTTGAAACCTTTGTTTCATACCTGAGCTATTTTGATCTAGATTAGCATTTTGTAAGTGTTCCTTCGTTCTTTTATTACTTTTCGAGTCCGAAAGTCAAACTTTGTTTGACTTTCTGCATTGACCAGTTTATGGTCAATGCGAAGTTCGTTTGAACTTCGCAACGTGATTGTGATCACGATGGTTATAGTCCCTTGCGACTATGCCTACTGATTACCACGTTGTCTAGGGTCGTAAGGGTAAGCGATCTAATAAATCGCTTATACCTTCGAACCCGACCCATTTGGTCAATCATTAGGATCCGACCAAACACATTAGGTGACCATAGCATATAGGGAATAACCTTCCGAGGTTATACCTTATGGTCGCTTCGTTTAAGTAGTTGTATGATAGGTAGTTTATATGCCTTAGGTAAATTACCAAAATACCCCTTTGATGCCAAAATTCATTTTAAACATATGTAACATAACTTTTGACATCTAAACTGATTTGATAACAATATTAGACATGTTAAGGCATATGTTACTTGTCATAGGACTAGTTAGGCGGTCCAAACGCGTTTTACGCGAACGACGCGTTAAAGTAGCATAAGCTTCCTAAACGGGTCGTAATGGGTCGTAAGCACTTAGGTTAGGTTTCATTTAGTATGTAGGCCTTGTTAAACCATACTACATGAGTTCCAATACTCATTTGGTTTACGAGCCCTCATTCTATCCGATCTTCCGATATAGGTCCGGATTATTAACATAGTTACCTATATTAGGTGCCGTTTGATATCCGTGATCTCTAGCATTGCTTGGTGGTTATCTTAGGACTTCTGAGCAATCTCAAGTGAGTACATAGACCCCTCTTTTACTGTTTTCAAACTGTTTGGGGTGAAACACATGTGCCTACTTGTTACTTTCATGCTTTCCATGTTTTCACATCATATACTTGCTATGTTTATTAGTACATTTATAGTACATGATTTCAACACATTTTATGCTATGTATGCCCATTGTGTGCATATTTAGTACATCACTTTACAATACATTTTATGCTATGTATGCCCATTGTGTGCATACTTAGTACATTGTTTTACATTACATTTCATGCTATGTATGTCCATTTTGTGCATACTTAGTACATTGTTCTACATTGCATTTCTGTTGCATACGCTCATCCAGCATATGAACACATTATATTACATTTTGAACCGGTGTAACCATTTGACTATGTGAACCGTCGTAACCGTTTGATTACATGAACTGTTTGTAATTGTTGAACCGTTTGAACCTTTTGTATCTGTTGACATGATTTGCATTTGACAATAGACATTGGACTATACATAAACATTTCTACAATTGTTAAACATTACATCTTGATGGTTTGGTTTGAGTAAGTGATTTAAGTAACGAGGCGTGTGTAATATGATACAAGCACGGTGGATACGCCGCTGGTACTTCCTATATATAAGTGTTTGTATGGTATTACATATCGTAGCGTTATGTGAATCATTTCAGTTTGAGACATATAACATTTTATACAAATAACATACTTTTCACAAGACATTGATTTATAAACAACTTATCTTATACAAACTCATTTTACATGGTTATTCATTTAACCATACATTATTCTCTTATTTATACATATCATCTGATTTTATCGTTTTTCAAATGATTTACAAGACAAAGCAAATTACAAGGTTCATGACTAAACATTTTCTCAAACATAAGTCATGAATTCTGTTTTCGCAAAACCTATGTATCTCACAGGCATTTTTATGCTGACGTACCTATTTTCACATGTGTTTTCAGGAGATGATGCATAGGACTTATCAAGACATACTTAGGCGGACCTGTGCCTTAGTGACTTAAAACGAGACAAGAACTAGTTAATTTTTGTTATATACTCTTTGTCTCTTGTTTAAAACAATGTAACTCTCTTGTTTGATTAATAAAACGAAACTTTAATTGCCATGGATTTGAAACAATTAATTCTGTTACAACACTCCCCGACGTTTCCGCCACGTTTGGTTGTCCTACGTGGTCGGGGTGTGACAATGATGTCTACTAATTAATATGTAGAACTTGATTATATTGATGTTCGGATGAATGTCTAATGCTATGATGAAATGGGTTTTACATGTAGATGGAAACCTTTAGTTCTTGCATAACAATGAATAATTAGCTTTGATAATAGAGAGCTAAGTCAAATTGGTGTTAATAATAGCATGAACTTAGACTTGGAAAGTAGTTTAAACGGTGGCGTAAGAATAATGCCTATTGGATACTTGACAAAGTGCTTAAATGAATTGTCGAGGTTTATAATATAATCACTTATGTTAATAGGTAGTTTGACCTTTAAAAGTCAAACTGACCAAAATGAAATCAAATGGTGAATTTTGATGCAAAACCCGTAAGATGGAATAGTCATAATTAATAATGACTAATCTAACCGTCTTACGAATTATGATGATAGTTTGACGCTTGACAAGCTAGGTGGAGGCTTGGAAAGGAAGCGGGTCAAACGGAGCAAGTATGAAGGAAAAGCATAATTCGGATGCAAGGTAAGTATATCTTACACTAGTCATATATTTTAGAATATCCTTTTCGTCGTGTTAATTACGAAAAAGACAATTATGACGTAAGCCATAGTAGGCCAAGAAGTGTTAAGAAATGATTTATAAGTAAAAAAAAAAAAGACTATTCAGTATAAACCGAAGCGAGTCTTGTAGACGAGATGGTACTAAATAACATCTCGCAAAAATAAATGGTCACTTAGACCAAACGGGTCGAATGGTGAAAATATCACCATTTGAAAATATCGACTAATGAATATTGTCGAGTTGTGTGTTCACAGGAGTAAATACGGAAGGATAACTTGTATCGCTATTAAGTAGCGAGTATTAAAGCAAGGTATAAAAAAATGGTCAATACAACGATCCGAGTCAGGTTTGTATAATGATTCAGCTCATTGTTTAGAACTTGAGATTCTATAAGTGTTAGACAAGGTCAAAATGAATATTCGGTTATCTTTTAGGTAAACCGAATACTTTGAGTCATAAACATGGTGTTTTAGAAACATAATGGTTTACAAACAAGAATTATAGTTAAAAGGTCGGATTTTGAGTCAAACAAGTATTTAAAGGTCCTTGTAGTATAAGAAGGATGAAAATTGACCAAATTGCCGTTGTAAGCTAATTTGAACGAACGACCCTTAAAGGTGGTTCGGAAACAAGTTCTATGATTAAATAAATGCTTAGAATGAGTATAGGTAGTGAAAGATGTAAATTCTTGGGTCGAAAGACTTTATATGAGTCTTTGCCGTAAAATGATAATCCGAGGGGTAAAAATTCGGAACGTATAGATATCCACATTAAATCCAACGCACATATAGATGTGGTGGAATATTACTTGATAAGAAATGTAGGAATAAGATGCTAGAAATGAATGAAAGCGATTTCAAGCTTTAAAGTGCTTAAATACCCTTAACGGGTCAAAATAAGCATACGAGCGAAAACGGGTTTAAATTGTGTAATAAACCTATGATTAGAACCTAATATGGTAGGTAACATTAATTTAAAGAAGTGTATGTGATATAGGAATCAAACAAATACGTTTGTTTGATAAAGGGCATAAACGGGTTAAAATTCGGTAAAATGGTAATGAGTCGAGGGCTTAGAAGTCAAAAAAATTTCTTATGTTGGATGTAGGATTTTAACTCCATAAGATGGAGAATTAAATTACGGACGCGTAGGAAAAAGAATCGCGTAAAACGGATCAATAACGAAGAAGTTATGGCCGTTTCCGTAAAAACTGGTATTGCTGAAAATTGCAGGACCCAGCTCCAGACCTGCTGGAAAACGGTCTCCCTCGCGTGGCGCGAGGGAGCAACCTGGTTCCTTCGCGTGGCGCGAAAAACCCTGTTTTAGCGAAAAAAAATTATTTTAATCATTTTCGATTCACGGACTCGTTTAAATACGTTTTAAGTTACGTATGACTAATCCAACTCATGTTTTATGAGTTTCAGGTATAATTTTAGCACCGGAGGATGATCAAGCACCACGAAGAACCGAACACGATCAAGAAATAAGCTTCCGCACTATGTATCGTTGTTATGTTAAATGACGAACTCACCCATGTTATGTTGTATAGTTTTAATTCTGTAAAAAGTTTAATGAACCCGTATTTTCAGTGTATTTGAAATCATAATTACCCGTTTATTTTCGTAATCTATACGAAAATCGTTAAATAATAATAAGGGTGTTACAGATATGGACTGTTATGTCCCGTGCTTAACTTTTGAACTTTATAAACTTATAAGACTTATGTTTCGGTTTCACGTTTCATGCTTCCGCTGTTTAATTTGAACTTGGTTAACTAGCTTTTGGTCACCAATTGTATTGTGGTTGGTTTTATTTACTTAATTACGTTGTTCAATATGATTGGTGGCTCGATCCTGGTCATGTCACGCCTCCAAGCGGTGATACTCCGTGTGTGGATTTTGGGGGTGTGACAGATTGGTATCAGAGCCATTGGTTATAGTGAACTTGGTTTTAAAAAGGGGGAAAGCTTTTTGATAAAACCAGACTATAACCTGTACAGTTCTCAACGATCCACAACGACGCTTCGCTCCACGTGCAAGACTCGACTCAATAGGTGGTATGAATTATGTTTATATTGTCTGTTTGATAGTCCACATAGTGCATTAGTTAACGTGATAACTGCTATTTGAGCCTTGTGTGCTTACTCTTTTCTGTCGCCCCACGCTTACGCACTTTCGCGACACTTTTCTTACTTACGTTGCTTCGTTGTGAAGATCATGGGTGGACGCTTGAACATGACTCAAGCCCAGCTGACGGCTCTAATCAATGAACGAGTGGCTGAGGCACTCCCAGCTGTCCCTGCAGGAGGTATAATCTGCCATATCAACCCATCTTAGGACGTTTAGATCCTACTCTCGCGAACCAACTCTTGTGCTTAACCTTGTCTTTTATTCTCGCGCCACAAGTCAACATGCTCAGCCTCCCATATGTACGTTCAAAACATTCATGGATTGCCGACCTAGTTCTTTCAGCGGCACAGAAGGAGCTGTAGGTCGTCTCCACTGGTTCGAGAAGATTGAGTCTGTTTTTGAGATGTGTGAATGCCCTGAAGATCATAGGGTGAAATTTGCTACTGGAACACTTGAAGGTGCTGTGTTAACCTGGTGGAAAGCACATGTTCAACTGCTAGGGCTGGCGGTTGCTAATGCCACCCCATGGAAGGACTTCAAAGATTTAATCAAAGAAGAGTACTATAGTCGTGATGACATCCACAAGCTAGAGGTGGAATTTTTCAACTTGAAGATGACGGGGTCTGAGATCGAGGCATACACAAAGAGGTCGAACGAACTAGCTATCTTGTGTCCTACTATGGTGGATCCTCCTATCAAGCGCATCGAGTTTTACCTTAAGGGTTTGGTGCCAGAAATTCAAAGCCACGTGACCTCAGCTAATCTTGGCACCATTCAGCAAATCATCCGATTGGCTCATCGTCTCACTGATCAGGTAGTTGAGCAGAACAAGCTACCCAAGCGTATTAGCGCTACTACTACTGATGCTCCCAGTGATAACAAGCGCAAGTGGGATGGAAATTTAGGAAAGGGTTCTACTTCAGTTCTGTCTCAGTCCCAGCAGCGAAAGACTGATGACTACCAGAGTCCTGGTCATCAATCTTCTGGTAGTCAAGGACAGGATGGATACCGAGGGAACCACCCCAAGTGCAACCGGTGTAACAAGCATCATAGCGGGCAGTGCCACAAGGGTCGTTGTCTGAGGTGTAACAAGTTTGGTCATGAAGCAAAGGATTGCAGGGGCGCACGACCAGCAAATCTGAATCGCCAACAACAGCAACAAGCTCCACAGAACCACCAGCAGCAGCAACAGCAGGGAAATAAAGGATGCTTTCAGTGTGGCGCTGAGGGCCACTTTAATAGGAACTGTCCTCAGCTGAACCAGAATCAGAACAACAACAACCAAGGAAACGGGAACAACAATGGAGGCAACAATGGAGGCAACAACGGGGGTAACAATAATGGCAATGGTTCCAGGGGATGTGTTTTCGTGCTGGGTCAGGGCGACGCGAGGAACGATCCCAACGTTGTGATGGGTAAGTTTCTTCTGGATGATTTCTTTGTTACTGTTTTATTCGATTCGGGTGCCGATACTAGTTATGTGTCCGTAAAAGTTAGTCAAATGCTTAAGCGCACCCCCAACACTTTTGACCACCAAACACACGGTAGAGCTAGCAAACGGTAAAAGTCTCGAGGCCACACACATATTTAAGGGTTGTAACCTCGTCTTAGCTGGTCAGACCTTCTCTATCGATCTCATTCCTATCATTCTGGGTAGTTTCGACGTTGTTATTGGGATGGATTGGTTATCTCATCAGCAAGCGGAAATTCTTTGCAACGAGAAGATTGTCTGCATCCCTCGTTCTGGTGAAGAACCCCTCGTGATTCATGGCGACAAGAGTGGTGCTGTCGTAGGCGTTATCTCTTTCCTTAAGGCCCAGAAGTGTTTGCGAAAGGGCCACACTGCCATTCTAGCACTCGTTACTGACACATCAATGGAAGAGAAGAGAATTGAAGACATTCCTATTGTGCGCGATTTTCCTGAGGAATTACCTGGTCTTCCGCCTCATCGACAAGTCGAGTTTCAAATCGAGCTAGCTCCTGGAACAGCACCAATAGCTCGTGCACCTTATCGACTAGCTCCGTCAGAACTTGAAGAACTGTCCACGCAATTACAAGAACTCTTGGAAAAGGGTTTCATATGTCCTAGCTCTTCGCCCTGGGGAGCTCCAGTCTTGTTTGTGAAGAAGAAAGACGGTACTTTCAGAATGTGTATTGACTATCGCGAACTTAACAAGGTGACCGTGAAGAATCGTTATCCTCTTCCACGTATTAACGACTTGTTCGACCAGCTGCAAGGGTCGAGCTTTTACTCTAAGATTGATTTGAGATCGGGATGCCATCAGCTGAGAGTCCGAGATGAGGACGTCTCCAAAAAAGCATTCAGAACTCGTTACGGCCATTACGAGTTTCTGGTCATGCCTTTCGGGTTGACAAACGCACCTGCGGTCTTCATGGATCTCATGAACCGAGTATGCAAACCTTACCTGGATAAGTTCGTTATTGTTTTCATCGACGACATCCTGATCTATTCTAAGAGTCAGGAGGAACACGAGCAGCGTCTACGACTTATGCTGGAACTTCTTCGAGCAGAGCAACTGTATGCCAAGTTTTCGAAATGCGACTTTTGGCTTCGTGAAGTACATTTCCTAGGCCACGTGGTAAATGAGGATGGGATTCATGTGGATCCATCCAAGGTCGACTCGATCAAGAATTGGCCTGCACCCCGTACACCAACAGAAATCCGCCAATTCTTGGGTTTGGCAGGATATTACAGAAGGTTTATAAAGGATTTCTCAAAAATTGCGCAACCTCTCACTTACTGACTCAGAAGGGTGTCACCTATCGTTGGGGGTGACGCACAGGAATCTGCTTTTCAGCACCTAAAAGATAGACTTTGTAGCGCGCCTATCCTCTCATTTCCTGAAGGCACAGATGATTTTGTGGTTTATTGCGACGCTTCCATCCAAGGACTTGGTTGCGTGTTGATGCAACATGACAAGGTCATTGCCTACGCATCACGCCAACTTAAAGTTCACGAAAGGAACTAAACTACGCATGACTGGGAGCTGGGAGCAGTTGTTTTCGCACTTAAGATATGGAGACATTACCTGTACGGTACCAAGTACACCATTTACACCGATCACAGGAGTCTCGAGAATATCTTCAAGCAAAAGGAGTTAAACATGCGACAACATCGATGGGTTGAGCTCTTGAATGATTACGAATGCGCGATCAAGTACCATCCGGGCAAAGCCAATGTGGTGGCCGACGCCCTCAGTCGAAAGGACACTATACCTAAGCGTGTACGTGCGTTACAACTTACCATTCAATCTAGTCTTCCTACCCAGATACGAGATGCTCAGGTTGAAGCGTTGAAAGCAGAAAACATCAGGGCGGAGTCCTTACGAGGATCAAGGAAACGGTTAGAACAAAAGGAAGACGGCGCCCACTACGTAAACGGGCGCATCTGGGTTCCACTCTATGGTAACCTACGTGAGCTTGTGATAGATGAGGCACACAAGTCTCGTTATTCAGTACATCCTGGTTCGGATAAGATGTACCACAATCTCAAGACTACGTATTGGTGGCCTAGCATGAAAGCCAACATAGCAACCTACATTGTTTGACTTGTACGAGAGTCAAGATTGAATATCAGAAACCATCAGGCCTACTCCAACAACCAGAGATCCCGACATGAAAATGGGAGCAAATTTCCATGGTTTCGTTACTGGCCTGCCCAGATCTCAACGCGGAAATGACACTATTTGGGTGATAGTGGATCGATTGACTAAGTCTGCACACTTCCTGGCTATCAAGGAAACGGATAAGTTTTCTACTCTAGCAGACGTCTATCTAAAGGAAGTAGTATCAAGGCACGGAGTGCCAACCTCCATCATTTCTGATCGTGACTCACGTTTTACATCTGAATTGTGGCAAGCTATGCACAAGTCCTTTGGCTCTCGGTTAGACATGAGCACGGCATATCATCCACAAACGGATGGGCAATCTGAACGCACCATCCAAACCCTTGAAGACATGCTTAGGGCATGTGTGATCGACTTTGGTAATGGCTGGGAAAAACACCTCCCGTTAGTGGAGTTTTCGTATAATAACAGCTACCACACCAGTATCCAGGCCGGTCCGTTTGAGGCATTGTACGGACGTAAATGCCGATCACCTCTTTATTGGGCAGAAGTTGGTGACAGCCAAATCACAGGCCCAGAACTTGTGGTAGATACAACCGAGAAGATTGCTCGGATACGACAACGAATGGCGGCAGCTCGTGACCGTCAGAAAAGTTACGCTGATAAGCACAGGAAACCACTCGAGTTCTAGGTTGGGGATCGAGTGCTACTCAAAGTCTCACCTTGGAAAGGTGTAGTTCGTTTTGGCAAACGAGGCAAACTCAATCCGTGTTATGTCGGACCGTTCGAAATCGTTGAGAAAATTGGCAAAGTCGCTTACAAGTTGAATCTACCTGAAGAACTCAGCGGAGTTCACAACGT
>JARYGA010003781.1:0-31641 GCA_030545235.1 Helianthus tuberosus | reverse complement strand
AAAGTCAGCATATATCAAATGCAAACATGAATGATAAGCAAAGTCAGTTTCAAAATTATCTTTTGTATTATAACTTACATGACAAGTGAGCATAGGTGTTTAGGGTATTTTATATACCAACCTAATATACTTTAACACGCAACTCTTGAATAAAGTACTAACACTACGCAAGACAACTATTATAGAGTAAATGGCATGGATCATGTTCCAATTTTGATTTTTCTTTCTTGAAAATATACATGTGTATATGGTTAGTTGTTACTCATTGGTAACACCTTTGGTTCTTTTATATTAGTAAAATCTGTTAACACTACAAGAGTTATGAGCTTTAGTGGCGACAGCATTAGCGGTGACAAGTCGCCGCTATTGCCTATTTCTAGCTTTAGCGATGACTTTTGCTAGCTTTAGCGACGATTTTTTGTCGCCGCTAAAGCTGAATTTTCTTGTAGTGTAAACTTTAAAAAAACTGTTACGTCTTTATAATATAAAATTAAGAAATTTTAAAAAAATATAATGTATCGAACCCCTTACCCTTCTTCTTTGTGCTCCTTCCCCTCAACCGCAATTTCGCTTGTTACCCATTTTCTTCTCTGACGAAGTTGCAACAATGGTCATGCAGATGCTTCCCATTACAAGAGAAAAAAATGTTGTTATTCGACTCCGATTACAACTCTAGCTAAGGATCACAGACAATAACAAAGTTCCTGAATGTGTTCTTCAGTTCACCTCATCTTCGAGTGCAATGGACTCTCACCTTATTTGAGATCTTTGTGCTCTCAATTTGGTTTAGATATCAAACGTTGGTGGGGTGAGGATGGTGTTGGGTGTTTGTTTAAGGGTGATGAGGTGATCGGAGAGAGAACATGATGAAGAGGTGGCAGTCGTGGTTAGGACTGTAAACGAACTGAACGTTCATGAACTGTTCGTGAACTTGTTCGTTGGGAAGTTCGTTTGTGTTCGTTTATTTAATAAACGAACACGAACAAAAAATTTTGTTCGTTTAATTAAATGAACCAGCATGAACACACCTTGTGTTCGTTCATTAATGTTCGTGAACATTTGTTTATGTTCGTTTAAATTTTGGTAAATACATAAACGATTATATTTATATGAATATTAGGTTTTCTAACTATTTATAAAAATATAACTACTAGTAATTGAGTTTTGTAGTAAAAAAAATGAAATTTAAAATTTTTCTTAGATCGTAACTAATCACTTACTTAATATTTATATAAAAAAACTACTTAATTTTAGCATCTATGAACCCTAATTTATATGTGTTTACGAATAAACTGTAATATATTAGACTTGTTTGTTTGTGTTCACTAATGTTAAATTGTGTTTGTTTATAGTTGTTCAATTACGTTAATTTGTGTTCGTTTATGTTCGTGAACTGTTCGTTTAGGCTTTAAACGAACAAACATAAACGAACACGAACAAAAAATGTGTTCGATTATATGTTCGTGTTCGGTTAAAGTTAAATGAACAAACACGAACATGCCTATGTTCATGTCCGTTCGGTTCATTTACAGGCCTAGTCGTGGTATTCGTCTGAAAGTGTTATAAATTTTTTAAGTAAACGGGTATAATTACCATTTAAATATATATGTAAAAATGACCAAACATGTTACTCCTAAATACTCCATTATGCTTACTATGGGACTAAAACATTCACTACTTGAGAATGACTACACCTTAACAAACATCTAGATACGACTGAACTCAAAGCCCTTTGGTTGCTACATCCGTAATGTATGAAAAGAGATTAAAAAAAATGAGGAAAAATCCACACTATTATACCACAAAACCTTGCCAGATTTACCTAAAAAATATAATATAAATTACTGATCTGCATAATTATTGATTAACAGAGCTACAAGGAAAATCAAAGTCAGATGTGAGTGACATGCTCCATATATTGATTTTTGTATCTTTTAACTGATGTAAGCAAATATTAATCTAGTAGATATTAAAATACTAATCTAACATACAAGGAAATTGCTGACTATATATAATATATTAATCAATTTTCAAATAACATATCAAGTGATTATGCTACAAAACCCATAAACCAAACTTTTAACTTAAAAAATAAAATGTTAAAGAAAAACTAGGAAAAGTTTACAAATTGTATAAAGCAATGAACCAAAGAATTTAGGCCAAATTAATTTAGAGAGTTTTGAATCAGTTGTTTTTTTAAAAGCTATACTAATGACATATACCGCAAATAAAGTAACGTCTGGTATAGATAATATATTTTAATTACACTTGGATTATTTGCTAGTTTGCTACACCGACAACTCAAAAATAAAATAAAAGACTTATTCAATACTAGGTTTTTACCCGGGATTGCTTCCCGGGCTCGGGAAAGTTATTTAGATTAATTAATTACCATTGGTTATTAATACGACCACATTACATCAACCATCTTATACTGTTATTAATACGACCAAAAGTCAATCAGATGTTGACCAAAAGTAAAACGGAGTATATTGTTTTTAGTTCACAACTCCACATTGTTTCCGTTAGACATGGAGCTAATAATTTACATGTACATATATAGTTTTAGAATCACAACTTCAAAACTAAAGAAACAAGTCTAGTATCAGTTTTGAAAAGCAAACAACTACAACCCGAAAATTTAGTTCAATGTATGCTTCTGCATTTGCCTTCTTCAAACCACAAACATTCATCCGAACATAAAAAACTTTTTACCTTTCACAAAGTTAAGTGTAAATGCTTGACCTGAAACCATGCCTTTATCTCTCACAAACTTTCTCATTCCTTGCAGATAATATCTTGGTTGACCTCGAGATGAACCTATAGCAGCTTGAATATTCCAAACATCACCTGCCACGTCCACAATCTTCAAACCCATCTTACGATTCAGTCCAAGATCTTCAGCCTGTTTTTTAAAAAGGTGCTGTAACAAACAACGAACAATTCAATAAACAAAGAATTAACACATCTTTAAAATCTGACTAAAGTATTATATATTAGTAAACTCATCATCACAAACTTACAAAATGACCATCCACACGGAAAGAAAGAGGTACGATCTGATCATCTTCATTCCCAACAACCATACCACTATTATTGACATCAACGACGTCCTGTACAGCTTCACTATCTGAACTCAACACAATCTCTTCTATCACCTTTTGTTTAACAACAGCACAAACCTCAGGTGGAAGCACTAAATCACAGGTAGCACAATTGAAAACCGTGATATGAAAAGTCTGAAGATCTATCATCTCAAAGACAATGAGATGATCAGCAGTTAATGACAAGTCATTCTTTATCTCCTTCCATCCAGTAATTATGTAAAGTTCATTGTTGATATCTTCCACCCCTACAGACCAGTTCTGGTTTTCAGATCCTTTAATAACAACCGAATATGAAGGAATAGTGTTTAACATCTTGTGATGAACAAAAGAACGATTAATACTCTACAATCAGAATAAAACACATTATATAGTACATTAGTAAAAATATATCAGAAAATTAAGTAAAAAAATAAAACACAACAAATAAACAATTGTATCTCCAATAAAATTACATGATGAATAATATTCGAAGTTACATACCACATAATCTTCGTTACCAGATGGTTTGTAGTAAAACTCTTCACAAGGAGAAAGAGCAATGTCTTGATAAAAATACAATATTCTGAAACTTTGTAAAGCTTCTTCATAATGAAATATCAACCATGAATCTGAAGGTATTTTCAAACTGTCTACCAATTGACACCAACCATTATAAAAATAATATCTGCTAGTGCTTAAGGGATAGATCTTGACTTTAAAAACATTTCCAGCTGTGGTTCGGATATTTGTATTTCCAATTGGATAATTAAACTGTTGAATCCAATTTTGATACTGTTTTGGCAAAATCTAAGCATAAATAAAAGAAACACTTTTATTGCTAATTATCATACCAAAAAATTAAAATTAAGTGTTAAACTAAGATCGGATAAAACTACTAACCAAACATTTCCTTTTACTGCTTTGAAGGTAACACGGAAATCCATAAATCATTCTCACATAAAACTGTAACAGTATCAATCATATAAAATCAAAATCAATAACATTAAGAAACAAATGAATACAATCCATTAAGGTATGCAATACATCTAAATAAAAGATGATACAACTAATATATATCAAAATAACAATAGACAACATCAAAAAGGTGAGAATACATGTAATTTCTTATCATATCGAAATATATATATATATATTTTTACATCAAATCATATAATTAAAACTTAAAACCTACTTTTCTGATTAAGTATCACAAATATACAAGAACGATCAACAGCTGTATAAATTGTATAGAAAAACAGGATAGTGACTTGTGTCTATTCAAAAGAAAAACTTAAAAACAGTACACCAAGTACTAATCAAAATAAATTCAACTTTTTTAAATACACATGAGAATACATCAGATGGTATATCATAAATCAGAATAAGATAAATACATGAGCAAAGTGAAATCCAATAAAATCAACAATAGATAACACAAATGGTAGATACAGGAAATGCAGATCACTTTTTTTAGAAACATATATGTCTATCATAACATGCATAATAACTACATATTAATCGGATATTCAAAAAAATTAGGACTATCAAAAATTGTTCAAGTATAAGCCGCAACAATAAACGCAATCATAACCAACAATGGATTGAAAAAAAAAACAGGGATATACATGAATACACTACCGTCGACTACAACTTCTTCATTTAAATAGCAAGAACCATAATCACCCAAAGAATTCATAACTAAAAGAATAAACATAAAAAATACAAAACAAATCAGATTATTTAACAATACCTTTATTATTATACAAGATGATATTGATGAAGATCGGAAGAAATCGAAGAAGATGACAGATTTTGTTGGAGAAAGTGTAGAAAGAAACGTGGAGAGAGAAATGAACCGAGATTTTCTGAGGATCTTTAAAATGTTAGAAGTTTAAAAATATCCCATGTAACAGGGTCGGATAATCCCATTTTTTCGTCAACATCTGTTTGACTTTTGGTCAACCGCTGTTTGAGTTTTGGTCAACATCTCATTTAGTATTCAACAGAAATTTGGATAAGTCAATCAGTGGTTTGAAAATATGTTTGACTTTTAGTCAACAGATGCATGGAAACCCATGTTAGATTGAACAGTGTTTTGAACAGATATTTAAACATCTGTTTAGACCTAAACAGATGTTGGGGCTTAAACAAATGTTTGGCGTTCTATATCAGGTGTTTGGACTTAAAAAGATGTTTGGATTTAAACAGATGTTTGGCCATAAACAGAATTTGCCAATAAAGATATGTTTGGCCTTAAACAAATGTTTGAAGTTAAACAGATGTTTGCTCATAAAGAGATATTTGGCCACAAACCAAACATCTGCTTGAGGTCAACATCTGTTTCACTATTCGCAAAACATATGTTCGACTTTTGGTCAACATCTGTTAAAATATAAACACTGTTAACATAAATTACAAATAATTAGCTAATAGACGGCACACAATTAGCAACTTAAATCATCAAGACCCTTAACAATTTGACCATATGATTTAATCATGTGTTTTATATTAGATGGATCAACTGAAAAAGAAAATTCACTAAAAGGATAACAAATTAAACAGCTCAAAAAAAGCTCAAAGAGTATTTTTACTACAAAACAGGATTAACAAACAATGCCAATAGTGAAGTCAACCATGTTTCTTTCACCTTTGACTTTCAAAGTCAATTCAGTTACTTACCAAATTCACAAATACATAAAATTTCTTATATAACCGCAAACATTACCACACCTAGTAATCTTAACTCTGCTATAAACTGTAAAACACAAACCCAAATATCACATTTCCATTGTGAATCTTTATTGCCTCATCAATAATTCCCTGACTTGCCCTTTGAATTGTAATTCAAAGTCCAACGAATCTGTATTAGGATCTCCTGATTTGTAGCTTTTTTGGCTTAGCTGGAACCACTGCTTCAGGGTAAACAGGCTTTTGGGGAACATTAGGATCTTTCTTTCTTAATTCTTCCAGCTTTTTGTAAGAGAAAAACACTTTATCCTCTTTCCACCTTGACACTTGGTTCTTTGACCCAAAATTAGCTGTTATTAACTCTTCTTTCATTCTCTTCAGCTGCAGAGACCTATCTGGTACATTTTTCTTATACTTTGCCCAGATAGGAGGAGTCTGCTTCACCTTCTTTTTTATCATATCTTGAATTCTGGCTGTTTCACTTTCTAGCTCACTGGTGGTCCATTCTTTGTACTTGTACTTTTCTCCCTTGTATGTTTTGTAAGCCATGATATAGTCAATATAATCTTTCCTCAAAGTTTCATCAACTCTTTCTGATAAATTTTGACAGAGATCTTTTGAAAACTGCTCCAAAATTTTCACTTGGGTTAGCAAATGTTGGTAAAATGTTTGAATCTCTCTGTCAGATTTTCCTTGTGTATTTCTTTTGGAGATATCCTCTGCTTGTTGAGCCTTTAACTTCAAGTATTCATTAATGTTATTAGGCCTTGGATATCCTTGAACAGATGGCAAGTTCCTTTTAGCAGGGTCATCTTCAAAGTAGAAGGATATGATTTCCTCTCTAACTGCTTCCAGTTCTAATGGATACAGGACTCCTGCAGGAAGAATGGCAGTGTTTGAATTTGAAACTTGTGCTGAAGAGAATGGGGCAGCACTGGGAATGGTAACAAGGGACAATGGTTGGGTGGATGTTTGCGGTGTTGAAGGATCAACATTCAGAATTATCCTTCTCCTTTTATGTTTTGGAGAGGTTGGTGGTGTTTTGGTGCGTTGAGTGGTAGTGATTTGAGTGGTAGATGGTTGACTAACAGTTGTTGAAACAACTGGTGTTTCAACCACTGTTACCATTACAACAGATGATGTGTCACCTGAAGTATTTTGCTTTTTGGCAGGTGGTGTTGGTAGTAATGAGGATGTTTTTGATGGTAATGGGATTTGTGGTAAGGCAGTGGATTGAATTTGTGTTGAAGTGGTGCAAATTGTTGGTGTAACATATGTTGAAACAACTGAAGTACCTACAGTTGTCGATACAACAGATGTTTTAACATCTGCTCGTTTTGAGGTTTGTTGTGTGGAGCTTTTGGGAGGTGTGGATTTGGGTTCCTTCACTTTTCTAGTGGGCTGTTTTCTTTTAGGCTCAGGATTTTCTTCATTCTTGGCCTCAGAAACACCCTGCTCATCCTTCTCCATACAAACTCTTTTTCCTGTTCCCACCTTGCTTTATCCTTTGCCTCCATATCCCTTTTTACCGTTCCTTTTGCATCAGTAATGGCATTTGTGGTTACATCAACCTTTTTAGTACCATCTGGCTTAGGTATCTCTGCAAGCATAGTGGATTTGTCTGGTGCAATGTACAAACCATCTTCATATCCCTTTTTCTTTAGCTGCTTCATTTTCTCCCACTTTTTGGCATCAGCTGGTGGTGGGTTGTCCACAAAGATGATAGTAGGAGGAGCAGAACCAGTGGTTTTCAGCGAGTGGGCCTTCAATGCCTTTATGTCTACTTGTGTATCCAAAAACCTAGCTTCCATCATATTTCTGATCTTTTGAATCTATATTTCATGTTGATGATCAGAATATGCCCTTTGTTGGTGAAGCACAGGTTGAAATAAACTCCAAAGCTCAATGGGAGTAGGAGCAGATGATGGAGCAGATGTTGTATCTGGTGCTGCAGTGGGTGTTGCCTTTTGGGCTTGTAACAACTGTTGGAGCATTGACTTAATATCTGCAACATAAGTTTCCAATTTCTTAACCCTCTCCCTCAATTCCTTGTACATTAAACCATCACCCAAGTTAATGGGATCATCTGATTTCCCACAGATAGTGGTTGTATCAGCAGTTGACTTAGGGAAAGTTTCCCAAAAGGCATCCACAGATGCCCCTTTTTCTTGGTACTGGGGACTTCTTTCCTCAGCCATTGGGATCCTTTTAATAGAACCAGGGGTTGGAACAAAGATAGCAGCGGATATCACAGTTGCTGGAGAGGAAATTGCCTTCAGAGGAGTCTTATTGATGAAACAACTGGCCAGGTGTAGATCAGTGGATCCAACACCTGTAGTTGCTGCTCCAATTGAACTACTGACAGGAAGTACTTGTATTTCCTGCAGTGTAACCTCCTCAGTTGTTGGTGGGTTAGCAATGATTGAGACACCAGACCCAATCACTTGTTGAGGTATATTCTCATTAACAGGTGTTTGAGAAGAACTGGTTTGTGTCCGGGCTAAATCAACTGCATCCAACAAAAGTTTTGTTTCTGGGGGGATTTGAGAAGTGAGGATAGGTGTAGAAAGCGAATTTGCCCCGGGCAGTGGGCTGTGGATGATGGAATCAAGTGATTCCAGAGCATCATAATTTGGTGTCCCTATTATTACAACCTGCTCTTTTTTAGAAGAAGCAGGAGGAGTTTGAGGCTCAGGTTGAGATCTTTCTTCCAACTGCTGTGAGGTAGTAGCAGCAGTGGTTATTGGTGACTTATGTCTTGTCACTGGTAGTTGCTCTGGGATCTCATCTTCCAGAGTTACCTTTGTTTTGGGTTTGGGGGGCTTTTGTGATTTTTTCTGTTTTGGTCTTTTGGTGGTTTTAGGTGGGGGTTTAACAGCAGTTGTTTTATTGCTATCATCACCTTGAGCAGTGGGCTCAACAGCAGGTGCCTGAGGAGCAGTGGTAGCTGCTGAAGTCTGCTCAGGAACCTCTGCTTGTGTTTTGGAAAGTTTTGACATCCTTGTAAAGGTTTCAGTAGTGAGGCTCTTAATTGAAAAAGGATTGCCCTAGATAAGCACATGGGCATTATCTTCTGAAAATTTCTTTTTAAAATAGTAACTTAAAAACCTTGGAAAGAGCAAAAACGCCTTTTTATTAACATTTCTAACAAGATAATTGAAGATTACCTGGGAATAGTTAAAATTTTCACCATGTAATATAGCATAACCTAGATATTGAATCTTCAATGGGATTTCATTGAAAGCAGTGGTCTTGTTTGAGACACACATCAGTAGGGTATGAAACAAAAACCTTGTGGCAGGAGGAAAACTGCTTTTTTCTAAAGTGTCTTTTTTGATTTCCTCTTCATAACCCATTTGAATGAAAAACGTTTGATACTCTTCTTTAGGGAAAGATGTTTTACCTTTAAGATCATCGAGTTCAAAAACTTCCGAAATGGTTTGAGGTGTTATTGTGACTGGAACGTCCTTTATAGAAGAATTGATGGCTAAGGGCTTTTTATCCTTAGTTTCCAACTTAGCATTTTTCCAGAATTCTTGCTGGGTATCCATGTAGATCGGAGCATCACAAGTCAACAAAGTTTTGTACTTTGAAGAAGACAGAACATCAATGATGGAATTGAAGGTTTTGGTGTGACTGGGTTTTTCAAGTAGACCTAAGTAGTTATGTGTGGATTTGCGTGGGAGAGACATCGTGATTTGATTATGATTGCGAGAGGAAGAAGACGATGAAGAGGATGAGTGATTTTGAGAGAAATGGATGATAACTGCTTTGAGAAAAGAATTTAGAATTCGATTCGACAGTAAAAACACTGTTTGGGGGTTTTGATCAGGTTTTTTTTTTTTTTTTGGTGAAATAGTGAATGCTGACGTGGCATCGGTTACTAATAGATCTTACCGCTATGTACTGTCCACGTGCCAACCTCTGATGATAATGGAGGACAGTTGGTAGGAAACCACTGATGGAACAATAACAGTGGTTTGCAACAGTCACAAATGAGAACAGTGAGTAAGTTTTTGCTAGCAGTGGATAGCCATCAGTGTGTTAAAACACTGATTTTATACAACAGTTTTTTTTATTTTTTATTTTAACTTTAATTTTTATCACCAAAACAATATTCGAGGAACTCTTATCTCTTTGGAATGTAACGATTAAATAATATAGTTAACCTATCATTGTAATTCTAGTATTCATTTAATAATATCATTCTATAATTAATTAACCACATCAACAATAAAAATGTGAGCAGTGGATGATTTTTAAAAAAACTAATGATTGTAAATTTCAGTGCATGTCAACAATAAAAGGGGAGCAGTGACTATTTTTTAACTATCAGTGGATACCCAACAAAATGTAACACAGATGTTTGGTCAGTCAGTGGTCAACAGTTGTTTATGAAGAAATAGAGGATGGCCTTCAGCAGTGGATAACATTTAACAATCACATGTTTGCGCTTAAACAAATGTTTGACATTAAAAAGAAGTTGACCCATAAACAACTGTTTGCAAGAAAAGACCAATTTCAAGAATACTATACCCAAACAAACAAAATGAGGAGCTTAATAAACATCCAGGTGTACTTCATTTTTATTCACTGGATGTCAACTAACAAAAAGTGAGCAATAGTTGTTTTTTATCTAACAGCGGATAGCCAATAGTAATTGAAACACTGATATTGGAGTTAAATAAATGTTTAACCTTAAACAGATATTTGCAATAAACAGATATTTGGCCATAAATAGATGTTTAGCCTTAAACAAATGGTCTTAAACCAAACATCTGTTTAAGGTCAAGATGTATTTGACTATTGGTGAATCTCAATTTAACTTTTGATGAACAGATGTTTGACGTTTGGTCAACAGATGTTTGAAAACCCATGATAGATTAAATTAAACACTATGAATGAACAAACACTGAAGTATCATAAAACTTTGAATGAAAATCGTGAAACTCTCAACATCATACAACAGTTTATGGTCGTCTATTTTTTCCGTTTGATAGGTTCATCGTGATGCACGGGTCCTAATTCGACTTAGTTAGTATTTTCTATGTTTTATGTTTCGGTCTAATTTATCCGTATTAACACGTCGCAACTTTAGTGTTGGTGGTTGCTAGCGGTGTTGTGACCTTGTTTTGCATATTTTGCATCTAAAATATGCTAGAAAGTATTATTTGAGAATACCCCTGAATTTTAAATTACCATTTTGCATATTTTGAATTTCAAAAGTTATGGATATTGTCAGTAATTACTGATTTGATTTGAAAGCAATTGTCATCATGACATTTGTAATTTTTATTTTAACTTTAATTAAAAGAAAAACACCGTGAATTTGAAATTCCCAGTTTGCATATTTTCAATGTTCAAAGCTCAAGAAATTAACATTAATTACTGATTTGATATGCAACAAAATGTAATCGACAATTATTTTTATTTTTTATGTTAACTTTAACTTTTATCAAACAAAACAATATTGGAGGAACTCTTATCTCATTGGAATGTAACGATTAGGTTAAACGGTAATTTCATTGTAATTCTAGTTTTCATTAGATAATTTCATTCTATAAATAATTAACCGCATCAATTATAAAAATGTGAGCAGTGGACAATTTTTTAACTATCAGTGTATTGCCAACAGTTATTTAAATTACCATTTTACATATTTTGAATTTGAAAAGTTAACGATATTGTCAATAATTACTGATTGATTTGAAAGCCATTGTCAATCATGACATTTCTAATTTTTATTTTAACTTTAACTAAGAAAAAATTGTAACTGTCAATTTTAAATTCCCATTTTGCATATTTTAGATGTACAAAGATCAAAAAATTACCATCAATTACTAATTTTATATGCAACAAAATTTAATCAACAGTTATTTTGATTTTTTATGTTAACATTAATTTTTATCACCAAAACAATATTGGAGGAACTCTTATCTCATTGAAAGGTAACGATTAAGTTAAACGGTAATTTCATTGCAATTCTAGGTTTTCATTTGATAATTTCATTCTATAATTAATTAACCGCATCAATTATAAAAACGTGACCAGTGGATATTTTTTAGTAAAAGCAATGATGGTCAATATCAGTGGATATTCAAATTCAAATTTGAGCAGTAACAATTTTTTAACTATCAGTGGATAACCAATAGTGATTTTAACAGATATTTTGCATATTTTGAATTTGAAAAGTTAACGATATTGTCAATAATTACTGATTGATTTGAAAGCCATTGTCATCATGAAATTTCTAATTTTTATTTTAACTTTAATTAAGAAAAAATTTTAACTGTCAATTTGAAATTCCCATTTTTGCATATTTTAGATGTACAAAGCTCAAAAAATTACCATTAATTACTAATTTTATATGCAACAAAATTTAATCAACAGTTATTTTGATTTTTTATGATAACTTAAATTTTTATGACCAAAACAATATTGGAGGAACTCTTATCTCATTGGAATGTACCGATTAAGTTAAACGGTAATTTCATTGCAATTCTAGTTTTCATTTGATAATTTCATTCTATAATTAATTAACCGCATCAATTATAAAAACGTGAGCAGTGGATATTTTTTAGTAAAAGCAATGATGGTCAATATCAGTGGATATGAAGAATAAAAATCTGAGCAGTAACAATTTTTTAACTATCAGTGGATAACCAACAGTGATTTAAATTAGCATTTTGCATATTTTGAATTTGAAAAGTTAACGATATTGTCAATAATTACTGACTTGATCTGAAGGCCATTGTCATCATGATATTTCTAATTTTTATTTTAACTTTATCTAAGAAAAAAAAACTGTCAATTTGAAATTCCCATTTTCCATATTTAAGATGTCCAAAGCTCAAAAAATTACCATTAATTAGTAATTTTATATGCAACATAATTTCATCAACAGTTATTTTGATTTTTTATGTTAACTTTAATTTTTAAATATCAGTGGATAGCCAACAGTGATTGAAACACTGATGTTTGGACACTGATGAAGAAACAGAGGTTGTCTCTCAGCAGTGGATAACATTTAACAATAAGATGTTTGAACCAAAACAGTGGTTCCAACAGACTTTTAACGATTTATGAAAACTATCATTTTTTACTATTTTAAATATCTTTGACCTTAAACAGATATTTGACCTTCAATATCAGATATTTGAATCCCTTGTAGATGCCGAACCACTGCTGATACTAAACAGTCGTTTTCCTTTGATTAATCAAACTCTAGGTACATAAAGTGAACATCTGTTTAAGGTTAAATATCTGTTAACTCCAAACAACTGATATTGAAGGTCAAATATCTGTTTAAGGTCAAAGATATTTAAAATAGTAAAAACATGTTTGAGGTTAAACAAATGTTTAACCTTAAAAAGAAATTTGCCCATAAACATCTATTTGCAAAAAAAAGACGAATTACAAAAACATTATATCCAAATAATCATAATGAGGAACTTATTTAACATCCAAGTATACTACATTTTTATTTAGTAATATAAAGATCAAACAACTGTTGTATTTATAATACAGATCAAACAGATGTCATGCTATGATAAATACTGTTACATATAAACACCTCATAAGAAACACTGATAATTAAATACTAAAGTTACATAAGAACCACTGAAACTTAAATACTAAATTTGAATCCCTTGTAGATGCCGAACCACTGCTGATACTAAACAGTCGTTTTCCTTTGATTAATCAAACTCTAGGTACATAAAGTGCTTCTCTTTAACAGGACCTTGTCTTCAACAGTGGATAGGCCTCATCAATCTTTGTTCATAAAGAGCTCCTTTAAAACAAACTTTATGCTTCTTTTAATACAAAAAAGGCAGGAAACACCATTACTCTAGACTCTCTAGTAAGATAAAATCTTATCTTACAACAATAGCAGATCCTTTCTTGCGTTTAGTAGGAACTACTGTGGGTTCTCCATCATCATCTTCTGCACAAGTGAATTATAATCATCATCATCATTTAGACATAAGCAAAAATTATTTTAACTATAATTTAATAATCTTTCTTTGTGTTTAATTAAACTTTATGCTTCTTTGAATACAAACCTATAATAACCCGCAGCAGATTGTATGAATTTCAAACAACTGTGAGTAGACTGAAATATAAACCGAGAATTAGAGTATATCACTTCAAAATAAAAATGTCAAAATTGAAAATCGGAGTAGCAAAAAACACATACTTTAAACGATGTAATACAATTATTACCTTAATTAAGATATCTTCATCATCATAATTTATGGAACCTGTAGAATGAAATGCTCCACTGTTGGGTTATTATCTTTCAACCTCACTTTCCCTAAATTTATCAGTTCTATTTTTCAACAGGATGTAATACAATTATTACCTTAATTAAGATATCTTCAACTACAAACAACAATCGCAAACAACATCAAACAATAATAGCAAACACCTGATGTTGAATCCACTGTAGATGCTGAACCACTGCTGTTACAAACAGATAATACCTCGAGAACTGGAAATGAAACTCTAATTTCAGAAAGAATAATGGCTGAACATACTCAAACATCAATAAACAACATATGTTATACTCATATCATCACCATCTAGAAAAAAAAACGCTAATTTCTAAACATATTCAAACATTCCAGCTTATGGCAGAAATCTATCCTCAGCTAAGCGGATTTCAACTTTGATGACAACAACCCTGGAACCATATGATTAGATTACGAGTAGAAATTAAGATTCGTGTAAATAAGAGGAAATCATGAAAGTATTTCAACTAAAAAAAAGAAGAACAAACCTTTTGATGAACTAATCGATGAACAAAAGAAGATTTTATGGTGGCGTCTGGAAGAAGATTAAGGTTTGGATGGAAAGAATTATCTCAATAATTTGCAGGGTTTGTGAAATTTGAATTTGAATCGCCTGAATATAGAGAGAGAAGGAACCCAAGGTTTGTAAACAAAGATAAGAAGTGAGAAGAGAGTTTATATAAGGAAAAGGAGATGGCACTGTTGGGTGGGAAAAGAGAACTGAGGATGCCCTAATCAAGTGACACGTGGCCCAAATAACTTTCATTTATTATATACTAGGTTTTACCCGGGATTGCTTCCCGGGCTCGGGAAAGTTATTTAGATTAATTAATTACTATTTGTTTGTAATACGACCACATTACATCAACCATCTCATTCAATTCAACAACAATGACTTCAAATCACCGGATTAGATCATGAACTCATATTAGAGGACAAACAAAACCACAACATGACCATATGAATAATATAATTTCCACTTTTACATCAATGCACTTACATGATAGGGTGATTTGGGATTTTCAAAAAAATCTTTGTTTTTGTACCTCTTTTACAAAATAAGATGTTGACCAAATTTGAAACAGATGTTAACCAAAGTCAATAAAATATTGACAAATAGTCAAACAGATGTTGAGCTTAAACAGATGTTTGGTTTAAGGCCAAACATCTGTTTATGGCCAAACATCTGTTTAAGGTCAAACATCTGTTTAAGGTCAAACATCTGTTTAAGTCCAAATATCTGATATAGAATAAGAACATCTATTTAAGGCAAAACATCTGTTTAAGGTCAAACATGTGTTTAAGATCAAACAACTGTTTAAGTCGAAACATCTGATACAAAAGGCCAAACATCTGTTTAAGCCTTAACAGATGTTTAACTTGTTAACATCTGTTTAAGGCAAAATAGTTTAAGCCTTAAAAGACCAAACAGTTTTAACCCAACAGTGGTTTTAAACCACCATTTTAACCAAACAGCGGTTTCGACCACAATTTTCTGAACAGTAGTTCCAAACATCTGTGGACA
Source organism: Helianthus tuberosus (assembly GCA_030545235.1). NCBI lineage: Eukaryota > Viridiplantae > Streptophyta > Magnoliopsida > Asterales > Asteraceae > Helianthus > Helianthus tuberosus. The sequence goes on along the minus strand of JARYGA010003781.1, from coordinate 16,051 downwards.
TCAATCTGTTGACCAAAGTCAACAGATTTATCAACCACTGTTTTATTTTCAAACATCTGTTCCCAATAACAGAGTTTTGATCATTTAAACATACATTTGCCAATATTACAAGCTTTTACACTCTCAAACCTAAATATTTATAAAAAGTACAAGTGTTAAACAGCATACAAAGTTCATCCATCTGTTGACAATTCAACAGATGTATCAACCACTGTTTAATTTTGAAACACTTGTTCTCAATAACAAAGCTTTGATCATTTAAACCGACCTTTGCCAATATTACAAGAATTTACACTCTCAAACATCGATATTCATTTACTTAATTTTAATAACAAACATTATTAATAATTTTAACACAACTAATTATATAAAAGTTACAATTGACAAAACAGATAATAGCATTCAATAAAATACAGGATCCTAATTCCTAATCTATTGGTGAAACAGTAGTTTCGATAAGTAAAGCTCCTTTCGGACCATTGTAGTTGTCAACATGTTGGAGGTATTTCAGAAGTTCGTTGGTGAGATCAACTTCAATCATATCCCCCCAGATGCTTGTTATCAACCACTTGTTGTCTTCAATTATATTAGTACTTCGGCGTGCATCTACGTAATCAACTACACGAGGATTATTGAAAACGAACATCTTCTTCCAGCCTTCTTCTTCATATCTGAGCAAATCAGCAGTTAGCTCAGCAGACTTTCCAATAACAATCAAATGCAACCTCTTTGCAATGGTCAAAAAATGCCCTTGGCAAGGATTGACTACAATACTCTCAGGAAAGTGAAGCATTTTGAAAGTCTCACTAACAACATCAAAACAAACGATGTTCCTCTCACCTAGTGGATACCAATAATTTGAAACCATAAAATATATGGTTTTATCAGCATAAACTCCTATAGACCATGAATAACGACTTGAACTTTAATTGTTTACGATACTGAAATTTATTGTTGTCCATGACTCACGACGTCGTGAGTAAACACGAGCAGCAGTTACATTACGGTAACATCTGATGTTCAGCACTTTGAGATCATTGAACTGATCAAAATAAATTCCACCGGTACCAGAGTTTCGATGATGATTGTAATTAAAGTAGTCATCACACAAAACCTTATACTGCCTGATAGTTGGATTCCAAAGAATCAACTGACAGCAAATCCCTTCATTGGAAACTAACAACAACCCATTAAATGAAGATAGAATACGTAAGAAGCTAGAGTGGAAACTAACAACAACCCACTTCGGAGAGCATGCATCATCTGAAATGCATGACTTGACAATTCCCTATAAAAATTCTTGGAAAGACACTTGAAACGGCAAATATCTTCTGCAGAAAGCCTTGTGAAAATCTCGTCAACAATCACTTGAAACCCAAATTTTTCCATCCTGCAAAGAGCCTTGTGAAAATCTCGTCAACAAAATTTTTGAAGATGATTGAGTAGATAGATGAAAATGGTAATGATCAAAACCTCTGCTAAATCTATTTTATATACCCAATGAAGAAGGCTATGACTAAATACATCGTCAGACGAAAGAATATCATGCGACACTTATTAGGCTTTTAATGCATTTACACGGGAAAAATATAAAATTAAACACGTTATTATAATTACAATTAACCTATTCATTTACCTATAAGACACCTTTAGCATAAGACAGAAGTGATTGCTTAACGTGCATTAATTGCAAAGTATATATCCCAAGGCATTTTGAATTTGAAATTACCGGCAATTTCAAAACCACTGCTATGGTATATGTTTGCCAAAGGAAATATCTGCTAAGTTATACTTTCTTGGCTATGGGCAGTAGTTTGCTGATCTGATTTGAAAGCAATTGTCATGATGAGTTTTCTAATTGAAATAGAGTATGAGTTAAAAAATTTCTGCAAATAATAATTATTTTAACATGTTCTCAACAGATAATTCAAACACATAAGTAAACCCTTCTTGAATGTATAGCAATAAACATTTAAAATCGTATTAGTAGCAAGATAGGATTTAAATTAACATAGATTAAACAATATAAAGTTCATCAATAGGAATGTACATACCAGTTGCTGAAGAAAAAATAATAAAACCTCAGGTGATTGAAGTGTAGAAGATGGAGGAAAAGAAAATTGAAACCCTAGAAAATGACTGGGGAGAAGTGATTTTTGAAAGAAGAGATGATAGATGTTTGATGTGTAATGATGATGAAGAAATACTGACGGTTGTGCTTTTAACAAAAGTAGTTTGACTTTGGTCAAACAGACTTTGGTCAAACAGTGTTTTATCTATTATAATTAGCTTTTAACATAAGTAGCTTGACTTCGGTCAAACAGGGTTTTAACATTGCTCACAATGATTACAACCTAGTAAAAACTTCTTTGTAAACAACATTACTTATTTGTTGGTTTTCCAACGGCGTCGAATATTAGTATTTTAACACCTTCTCTCGTCTTGACCCTTGATAATGCAACATACAACTGACCATGAGTGAAGACATGATCTTTCAAATAAAGACCAACCTTTGATAACGTTTGTCCTTGACACTTGTTAATTGTCATAGCAAAACAAACTGATAAAGGAAATTGTCTTTGTTGAAATTGAAAAGGTATTTTTTTTGTCAAACGGGATCATATTAATCCTTAGAATAAAAACTCTCGTGCCAATGTTCCTACAAGATATAACTTGAGCTTCTATAACTCGTTTACCAAGAAAAGTAATTTGAAGCCATGAATTTAGAATTAATAACACAAACTACAGTTAAGTCAAACAGCTGATGGAAAACTTTTAAGCACTGCTAGTGATTAAAACACTGATGGTACTTAACCAATAATAGTGAACTACAGATTTTTTACAACTGCTGCTGCGGTAAACAGTAGATACAGAAGCAGGGATTAAGGATTAAGTGTTAAGGAAGAGCAGTGGTTAACATCTGCTGATATCACCCCAAAACTTATAAAATATGTTGAAAAAAAGTAATATTTATGTTTAGAGAAAAATGCAATTTGCGTCCCTGTGATATGTGTGAAACATCAACTTGAGCCCCTAAATTCATTTTTTGGTTTTTTGAGCCCTTGATCTTATAAATTCATAACAGTTTGAGTCCCTCCCTCACACTTCCCTATGTTGACTGTTTGACAATTGTGAAATATCCTTTAATAATCCCTAAAATTCCCTAAAGACCGATCACATTTCTCAAAAATATCTGAAAATCTCTACTCCGAACACCAATCATCATCTTCATCTTCATTGAATCTCTACACCAACCATTTGTTGTTATAACAATCCAAGGTAAAATCACATACCTAAAACATAATCGACACTATGGTTTACCCTCTGTTCTTGTTAGATGCTTGTGTAACCCTATGTAAGTTGATGTTTGATGATATCTCATTTTCACCACTGTATGAAAGTAACAGCTTTTGTGTGAAAATATTGTTTGATTATTGTGGGAAATATTGTTTGATTATTGTGGGTTTTTGGCTCGGGTATCAAAACAGAGGTTTGGGTTTTGGTTATTATAAAGGTTTGTTTGTGATGTTTTTGGTTTTATCTGTTTATTAATACTGGTTTTTTGGTTTTTGGCGTTAATCTAAGATTGTTTTTGTGTTATAGTTTGTTTGAAATGTTTAAAATATACAATCGATTAAAACAGGGACAGGTTTCTTAAGTATCTGCTGTTAATGTTGAAATCTGAGTTTCTTAAGTCTCTGCTGTTCATGTTGAAATTTGGGTATGGTTGTTGTTTTATTTCTCATATAAAGTTGGTTAAAGACTATATTTTTTGGGTTCATCGTATTGGTCATTTGAATGTGTTTTCTTCATTTCAGATCAACTGTGTTTTGGGTTCATCATATATGTATACTTATATGCATTATGAAATTACTGTATCAGCCGTCTTACTATGGATATTTTTATTGTACAGAATGGCTGCGGATGTAAAGATACGCAAAACACCAACTACGAAAACATTGGCGAGAATACTTGACAACCTCCTAGAAGTTAGTGCGATGCACATAAGGAAGTGATTGATCAGAACGATCAATTGCTAAAACATAAGCTGTTTGGTGCATATGAATGAATATAACCCCAGTGGCAGATATGAAAATACCAAGCTTGGGAATTTCAAGGAAAATCGAAGAGCTACACCAAAAAGGGGGTTATCAGCTACATTCCGAAGTGCACCATTCACTCCTTGAGTTTTCATTATAAAGAAATCTGAAAACTCGTTGTATGTTACAATCTTTTGTTTTCGAGTCTGTAAGTTCTGTCAAGTCTACCAAGTTGGACATCCTTCTATGTTTCTAGGTATGACGTTTTGTGTCCGTTATGTATGTTTAACATAATGCAAGTCTGCATTCATGTTGGCTTTAATTGTAATAATGAATTTAAGATGAATTTAAAATGAATAAAGCAAAATACTGTTAAGTGAAACTACTGTTAAGCGAAACTACTGTTATGTGAAACTACTGTTAAGTGAAACAGCTGATGAAAAACTTGTAAGCACTGCTAGTGATTAAAACACTAAGGGTACTTAACAACTGATAGTGAACTACTAATGGTTAACAACTGCTGATGTAGTAGTCAGTGGATAGAGAATCGTGATTAAGGATTAAGTGATGCTACTTAACAACTGATACATGAGTTAAGGATTAAGTGATGCTACTTAACAACTGATACATGAGTTAAGAAGTTATAATTTCACTTACTATGTAAATTTCGTTGAGATGAATTAGCTGCCGTAGAAGATGAACGTGAATTCTTTGACATCTCAATATTTATTTAACAATATAGATTATAATATGCAAAGAAAGATCATAGTCATTATAATATTAGAACATAACAGTATAATAAGCAGATAAGTTTTCAGGAATTCAAAACCACACAATGAGTCCAAAACATAACCCACCAAACACCCAAAAGCAACAAAACGAAAACCATAAGTTCAACATGGCAACAGCATATGAAATCAACACGTAAATGTATCTGAAAATACTGAAAAAACTATTTTTCAATCTTTGGAATCAAAAGCGTCGAAACACCAGCATCTTCATCCTAACACAGTTCATCACTGATGCGGCGCTTTGTCGAGGAGCAACCTAATGCATCATCCACATCGAACACTTCAAGAATATTACGTTTTGTTTCATCTGAAGAGGGATTCTTAGTGCCTACCAATGGTTGGGATAAAGGGGTAACATTGTCACCACAGCATGACATCTCATCCTGATATAAAAAGACAATAAGTACTAACGTTTCAAAAAATTTAGTACAAATAAACAAATTCTCATATTACCTTCATAAGGTCAACAGGAGTAGACAAACTGCAGGAATCTGGAACATCCAACGATTCGGACTGCTCATGCTTTAAGTACATAATACACAATAACATAAAATACACACAATGGTATAAATCTATTTCAAAAAGATATAACCATAAAATTAAAAGATTCACATAATGAAGATTTAAACCTGGTTAAGAGTGAATTTGGCGGAAAGCGCAGCAAGGATCTCATCATCGTTAGTGGCCATTGAAATACCATAGTTTTCAACCTGATGCTCAATGTTATAGTCTTTAACACTTATGATGAAAGCATACCTCTTTCCAATCAATGTGTCAAAGATCTCAGGATATGGGTTCGGTATGTCTCCAGAATTAACAACCTATGATTTTATCAAAATTAATATAAATTACAATAAGCAGAATGATTCCATAATTGAGAACATAGAATTTTATAAAAATTAATTTTAAGTTATATTAACTACATGGCCAAACAACTGAATGCATGTATTTGTTACCTGATCTTGGATTGAAAGTAACTCTTTTGCAGATTTGTTAAGAATCTTGTAAGCTTCGAAATCAAACAATGTCAAAGACACAGTACCGGAAGAGTCTTGCACCCTAATAGGTATCTTGAACCTATCAAAGTTAAAAACAAATGAAAACATTAGTATTACTAATATGAACCGTTCATATTAGTATTTAGTATAAGGAAATAAAAAACTGTAATCTCAAACCGCGGAATAGAATAGATGTCGACTCCTCCACATTTATCATTTGTACAAACCAATGATTTTGCATGATCAACATCAAATGAACCATCCGCATTTTCTTTCGTTACAAATCTTTCCTCCACACCTGACTTACAGTGGTTACAACCATTGTAATACCAAAGTTTATCAGTGCATATAGCTGTGATTGTGGCAAGAATTAAAACCTTCTTTGTCTATCAATATCAAACAAAAATAATAACACTTAGAAAAGAGTATAAAAAAACTCAGCATGTAGAGTACTTATAAGAAAATACACACCGTTGATATCGTTCCAAGGAAACCAATAAGCATGAAATCAGGGTTACTAAGAAACTCATCTTCAACACTTGAGATAACATTTGAACCAACATGCTCATTTGATGAAGATGAAGTTGAAATTTTCTCTACATACCTAAACAGATTCATGCGATCAAATTAAAACGTAAAAATTAAATGTAAGTACAAAATAATAATATTCAATGTTTATATGCATATTACTAACTATACCTCTTCCTAAAAGAGGAAATCTCTTCAATGTCAGTGTCAATAAAAAGTCTGCTCAGCTCAAACCCATTTGCAACTCCACGCTTGCCTGAATTTAAAAATAAAAACAAATGTAGATCAATATAAATACTGTCAAATTTAAAATATATAAATAAATACAACGTTTAAATTACTAAAGATAAAAAAATTAAACTAATTAAGTTTAAATTGTACCTTTGTAAAGGTTGACCATACCAAAATGACAAAGGATAACAACATATTTCTCTCTTTTCTTATCATTCATGTAAGCAAACATGTCAATAGCAAAACCATCCCACAAAGTAACCGGACACTTTTGGCCTCTAAAAATATTAACATAAAACATAATAACATCAAGCAACCTTATAATGCTTTAAACGTCAAAATGCAACAACTTAATAAAAAGAACGCACTCAAGTTCTTCAAGTCTAAGATTAAGTCTCTTGCCCTTGCTCCCATCCTTCTTTGACGTATCCTCTAGATTGAAACATACATCCACATAACCAATCCAATCTATAAACAAAAATATATTGTTAAAAGAAAACAGCATTAAGAAGTGATAACAATAAAAAAAAACAATAAGACAAAACAATAGATATATATCAGGTAGTGATTTACATACCAATAACTGTATTTACTTCATTTTATTTTTAACAACATCCTTTGTAACACCAGTGTCACTCCAACCAACAGACAAATGCCAAACCAATGAAATATAGTATTTCATACTTGGGATTTGTAAAAATATGTGTATCGTTTACACATATCAATTATTGTTTGATTTCAAGCTTTAAATCGCTTTCTGGAGGGTTATACGCGCTCTGATGTGTAGATATAACCAGTTTAATCCAACGAACACTCCGGAATAGTGAAATAGGCTTAACATACCTTAAATAACCTTTACATAACTTATATATAAGTTTTGGAAGGTTTGGTGCGGTGAAATCAAAGTTTTTCGTCTACAGGGACTAAAGTTGACAAACTGCGAAAGTATGCCAATTTGAACTGTAACAGACATTCCGGAACATGACCATAAGTTAAACATACCATAAATATCCTTTACATAGCTTAGAAATAGGCTTGGAGGGGTTCGGTGTGCTAAAATAAACTTTTGGAACATTCAGGGACTAAAAGTGTCAAAAAGTGCACAAGTTTGCATTTTCGCGCATAACTTACGTTCTGAATACATCCGGACATCCAAAAATTTATGTGAGCATGACTACATTATATTTTAGTGTTCGCCTTAAGAAAAATCCATTCGTCGCGTCATTTGGTTCGTTTTTCGCGCTTATGCGCATTCCGTCGTAATTAAGCGAACATCGCGTTCGTACGACCAAACGAACCATCATCCGGCGTATTTTTGAGTATGTTTTGAGTTCCCTATACTTTAACTTCATTTTAGAGCCTTGAAATGAGGTTAACGGGGTTCAAACGCATCGAAAATCGCTTAAACAAGGTGCAGGGACCATTTCTGCAAAATCTGCCAAAATAGGGGCCTAGCGTGACGCGACGGGCCTTAGCGTCACGCGAGCCCCCATCTGGACCAGATTCAGTGTTTTAAATACAAGTTGCAACCAATTAATCCACAACCACATGTTTGCAACTTGCTTAATCACTAAGATAAGGAGCATATGTGGCTCCATAACCTTTATGACAAGTGTACGGCTCGGATCGTGGCACGATATTCAAGAAACGATCCTAACGGCTCTACCTTTTCTATAAATACCCATCCACCCACAACCCCAAAACCCACAAATCTGATTAAGAAAGCTCTAAGTTGGAACCTTCGTTTCATACCTGAGCTATTTTGATCTGGGTTAGCATTCGGGGACCCTTCGTAAGTATTCTTTCGTTCTTTTCCTTATTTTACTGCTTTTCGAGTCAGAAAGTCAAACTTTGTTTGACTTTCAGCGTTGACCAGTAATGGTCAATGCGAAGTTCGTTTGAACTTCGCAACGTGATTGTAATCACGATGGTCATAGTCCCTTGGGACTATGCCTACTGATTACCACGTTGTCTAGGGTCGTAGGGTAAGCGATCTAATAAATCGCTTATACCTCGAACCCGACCCAGTTTGGTCGATCATTAGGATCCGACCAAATACATTAGGTGACCATAGTGTAGGGTATAACCTTCCGAGGTTATACCTTATGGTCACGGCGTTTAAGTAGTTGTATGATAGGTAGTTTATATGCCTTAGGTAAATTACCAGAATACCCTTTTCATACATAATTGGTAATTTAGCATATGTAACCTAAACTTTTGTCACGTAACTGATTATGTAACATGTTTAGGCATATAATACTTGTCATAGGACTAGTTAGGCGGTCTGAACGCGTTTCACGCGAACGGCGCGTTAAAGTAGCATAAGCTACCTAAACGGGTCGTAATGGGTCGTAGACACTTAGGTTAAGTTTCAATTAGTATGTAGGCTTTGTTAAACCATATCACACGAGTCTCCACACTCGTTTGGTTTACAAACCCTAATACTACCCAGTCTTCCGATTTAGGTCCGGTTATTTAACATAGTTACCTATATTAGGTGCCGTTTGATTTCCGTGATCTCTAGCATTGCTTGGTGGTTATCCTAGGACTTCTGAGCAATCTCAAGTGAGTACATAGACCCCTCTTTTACTGTTTTCCAAACTGTTTTGGGGTGGAACACATGTGCCTACTTGTTACTTTCGTGCTTTCCTGTTTTCACATCATATATTGGTTATGTTCATTAGTACACTATTAGTACATTGTTTTACATTACATTTTGTTGCATATGCTCATCCAGTATATGAACACTTTGACATATTACCCAATACATTTGACAATTGATTTGACATAGACATTTCGGCATAGACATTTTAACATGATTGACATTTGATCATGCATTTCCCACAAAACATAACTTTGATTTAAACCAAGTTTTACTTCAATACTTTGTTTTTGTGCATATGGTTTAGTTGAGACCTTTCACTTGCCATACATGACATATTTGACATAGACATTTGACATGGATATTTGACATAGACATTTGACATGGATATTTGACATAGACATTTTGACATGGATATTTGACATAGACATTTTGACATGATTTACATCTTGACATGAACATCTTACATTGTTTGGTTTGGTTTGATTAAGTGATTAAGTAACGATGCGTGTGTAATATGATACAAGCATGGTGGATACGCCGCTGGTACTTCCTATATATAAGTGTTTGTATGGTATTACATGTCGTAACGTTATTTGAATCATTTCAGTTTGAGACATAGAACATTTTATACAAATAACATACTTTTCACAAGACATTATTTTACAAACAACTTATCTTATACAAACTCAGTCTACATGGTTATTCATCTAACCATTCATTATTCTTTTATCTATACATATCATTTGAACTTATTGATTTTCAAACGATTTACAAAACAAAGCAATTAACAAGGTTCATGACTAAAACATTTTCTCAAACATAAGTCATGAAACTTATTTTCACAAAACCTATGTATCTCACCGGCATTTTTATGCTGACGTACCATATTTTCACATGTGTTTTTCAGGAACTGTTGCATAAGATGATCAAGATACACATAGGCAGACTTGGGCTTTAGTGACAATAAAAGATGCAAGACTAGTTAATTATGTTGTATTTCCTAGTTTGATAAGACATTGTAACACTTTTAATCAATAAAACGAAACTTCAATTGCCATGGATTTGAAACAATTAATTCTGTTACAACACTCCCCGATGTTTCCGCCACGTTTTGTATGTTCCACGTGGTCGGGGTGTGACATCCTTGAGGTTAACGAAATTAAAACGGTATTTCGGTCCAGACCAGTCAAAGCATTTCTCAACAGAAGTATAGAAATAAAGTGATATTTTGTCATTTCTCTTGGTATACTTAGCAGAGGACTTATTAGTAGCAAGAGAAGGTTTGGTGATAAGAAGACATTCATCCAACTGAAGGAAGTCTTTGAATTTTCCAAGCATTTTATGCAAACAGCTGGCTTGTATCATAGTTCCCTAAGAATATGAAACATCCGATTAAATAAAAAAGGTGTTATACTAATTTGGATATTCATATGTCCAAAAAAATGATAAGACAACTATATACGGTACCATCTCATCCATGAAGATCATATCAAGACGATATATTTCATTTTTGTTATCATTCATCATCTTCTTCGAAATGCTAACAATCTTAACTCTAATCGAATAGTTGTTTGAGAATGTATTAAGATCGTTAAGCATGGTAACCTTTGCAACCTCCATTTGAAGACTGTACATAAAAAAAAAAAAGAATCTTGTAAATAATAAGTATTGCTAAACGTAATATGCTAATAATACAATAAGCATGGATGTTCTTAAAAAAATATCAAGGTTGGAATTCAAGGTTACCGATTATCCAATAAAAATTTTAACTGAATGCAGTGGCAAATGTAATTTCAAACGTAGGGAGTGTATATCCCTATATGCTGCTTTATTAAAATAATAAAATATTAGAAATGATATGCAAAATAGAAAAAAAAAAGAGAAAGAACGTCAATTTTAAATTACCATTTTGTATATTTATCATTTCAAAATTACTGACTTGATTTCAAAGCAATTGTCATAATGACTTTTCTATATATTATTTTAAATTTAATTAAGAAATAATAACCATCAATTTGAAATGATGTGATAAATATTGTTACATCAAAGTGTATAGGAATTTTATTAGTATAAACATGAAACAACTGTTCAATTAATAGTACAGATCAAACCACTGAAGTGAGGACTGTTCCGAAACACTGTTACATAGTAAAAAACAACTGTTCTGAAACACTGTTACATATAAACACTGATGCCATAAAAATGGTTACATATTAAATACTGAGGTGATGACATCTAACAACCTAACAGTCTATAAAAAATTGATGCGGAAAACACTGTTACATATAAACACTGTTAACATAAACAAATAAACAAACGTTGATGCTGAACCACTATTGTAGTTTGACACTGTTGTTGGACGTCATAAATTTCAGATTTAATTTCAAAGGTATGCAAAGTAATTAAATATTAGAAAGGACATGCAAAGTAGAAAAAAAAGAGAGAGAGAACCAAAATTTTAAATTACCATTTTGCAAATTTTAAATTTCAAAATTACTAACATTATCAGTAACTACTGACTTGATTTGAAAGCAAATGCCATAATGAGTTTTTTAAATTCTATTTTAACTTTAATCAAGATATAATAACCGTCAATTTGAAATTCAAAATTTGCTTAATCAAATGTCCAAAGCTCAAGAAATCAGCATTAATTACTGATTTGATTTGAAACAAATAGTCATCAAGAATTTTTTTTATTTTTTTTTTTAAATTTAAATTTTATCATGAAAATAATGTTGGTGAAACTCTTGTAGGTAATTGGAATGTAAAGATTAGGTACAATGGTAAGTTGATTGTAATTCTAGTTTTCATTTGATAATTTGATTGTAATACTATACCCAAACAATCAACATGAGGAGCTTACTATTAATCAAAGTGTATATGAATTTTATTAGTATAAAGATGAAACAACTGTTCAATTAATAGTACAGATCAAACCACTGAATTGATGTGATAAATAGAGTTACGTATAAACAACAGTCCTAAACACTGTTAAATATAAATTAAATATAAACACTGATGCCATAAAAACGGTCACATATAAAACACTGAGGTGATGACATCTAACAACCTATCAGTCTTTACAACATTGATGCGGAAAACACTGTTACATATAAACATTGCTAACATAAACAAATAAACAATAGAAAAACTAAAGTTGATGCTGGACCACTGTTGTAGTTATCCACTGTTGTTGTACGTCATAAATTTCAGATTTAATTTCAAACGTAAGTAGTGTATATTCTTATATACTGCTTTATTAAAGTAATTAAATATTAGAAATGATATGCAAAGTTGGAAAAAAAAAGAGAGAACGAAAATTTTAAATTACCATTTTGAATATTTTGAATTTCAAAATTACTGATATTATCAATAACTACTGACTTGATTTGAAAACAAATGTCATCATGACTTTTTTAAATTTTATTTAAACTTTAATCAAGATATAATAACCGTAAATTTGAAATTCAAAATTTGCTTAATCAAATGTCCAAAGCTCAAGAAATCAGCATTAATTACAGATTTGATTTGGAACAAATAGTCATCAAGATTATTTTTTATTTTTTAATTTAACTTTAAATTTTATCATGAAAATAATTTTGGTGGAACTCTTATGTCATTGGAATGTAAAGATCAGGTAAAATGGTAATTTGATTGCAATTCTAGTTTTCATTTAATAATTTCAATCTATTACTAATTAACAACATCAATAATAAAAATGTGAGCAGTTACTATTTTTTAGGGAAACCGCTGATGGTCCATATCAGTGGATGTAAAAAATGTAAAAGTGACCAGTGGCTAATTTTTCTGATCAGTGGAAACGGAGGTTGTCTCTCAGCATAAAGAAATGGAGGTTGTCTCTCAGCAGTGGATAACATTTAACAATCAGAAGTTTGAACCAAAACAGTGGTTCCAACAGACTTTAACAATCAGATGTTTGAACCAAAACAGTGGTTCCAACAGACTTTAACAATCAGATGTTTGAACCAAAACAGTGGTTCCAACAGACTTTTAAGGATTAATGAAAACTATCATTTTTTACTATTTTAAATATCTTTGACCTTAAACAAATATTTCACCTTCAATATCAGTTGTTTGGAGATAAACAGATATTTGACCTTAAACAGATGTTTGAACATAAAAACATATTTCCTGTTAAACAAATGTTTGACGATAAATAGAGGTTTGCCCATAAACATCTCTTTGTAAAAAAAAAGACGAATTTCAAAAACATTATATCTAAATAATCATAATGAGGAACTTATTTAACATCCAAGTGTACTACATTTTTATTTAATAGTATAAAAATCAAACAACTGTTGTATTTATAATACAGATCAAACAAATAACGAGTTGTGATAAATACTGTTACATATAAACACCTCATAAGAAACACTGATAATTAAATACTAAAGTTACATAAGAACCACTGATAATTAAATACTAAATTTAAATCCGTTGTAGATGCCGAACCACTGCTGATACTAAACAGTCGTTTTCCTTTGGTTAATCAAACTCTAGGTACATAAAGTCAATCATTGTATATCTCCAATAGTCGACATGAACTCCATGGAAGGACTCAATGCATTAACATTAGGATTTATAGAAAGCTGATCTCTAGTGAACAGACCAAGATGCAGTACATGAAAACACTTCTTCAGCTGCTGAAGAGTAGCCCTGTCCTCATATACTTAATCCTTAACTTTGTTTATAAAGAACTGTGGTTTAAACCAAACTTTATGCTTCTTTTAATACAAAAAAGGCAGGAAAGACCATTGCTCTAGTAAGATAAAATCTTATCTTACAACAGTAGCAGATCCTTTCTTGGACAAGTCATCATCATCTGCTGCACAAGTCAATTATAATCATCATTTACTCATAAGAAAAAATTATTTTAACTGTAAATTTAATAATCTTTCTTTGTGTTTAATTAAACTTTAAACTTCTTTGATTACAAACCTATAATAATCCGCAACATATTGTATGAATTTCAAACAAATGTGATTAGACTGAAATATAAAGCGACAATTAGAGTATATCACTTGATAATTAAAAACTCAAAATTTGGAAACCGGAGTAGCAAAAAACACATACTTTAAACGATGTTGGAACAATGATACTGGAAAGGACAGTAGAACAATCATCATCATTATCATCTGCAACAGATCATTGAAAATAATCATTTAATAACAACTCAGATAACAAAACTTAAGTAAAAATAAAAAACAAAAACACATACCATGATTATGGAGAACCATTAGCCGGCGACACATCTCTTGATCTAACTCTCGAATGAAACCGTAACAATGGTTACATGAAAAGACACAAAACACAAAGGATTAGTATAAATAACATGAAATCATGAAACTATTTCAACTAAAAAAAGAAGAACAAACCTTTTGATGAAGTAATCGATGAACAAAAGATGATTTTATGGTGGCGTCTGGAAGAAGATTAAGGTTTGTGAAATTTGAATTTGAATCGCCTGAATATAGAGAGAGAAAGAACCCTAGGCGTTTGTAAACAAAGATCAGAAGTGAGAAGAGAGGTTATATAAGGAAAAGGGGATGGCACTGTTGGGCGGGAAAAGAGAACTAAGGATGCCCTAATCAAGTGACACGTGGCCAAATAACTTTCATTTATTATATATAATAGATAATAGACTAGGTTTTTACCCGGGATTGCTTCCCGGGCTCGGGAAAGTTATTTAGATTAATTAATTACTATTTGTTTGTAATACGACCACATTACATCAACCATCTCATTCAATTCAACAACAATGACTTCAAATCACCGGATTAGATCATGAACTCATATTAGAGGACAAACAAAACCACAACAGGACCATATGAATAATATAATTTCCACTTTTACATCAATGCACTTACATGATAGGGTGATTTGGGATTTTCAAAAAAATCTTTGTTTTTGTACCTCTTTTACAAAATAAGATGTTGACCAAATTTGAAACAGATGTTAACCAAAAGTCAATAAGATATTGACAAATAGTCAAACAGATGTTGAGCTTAAACAGATGTTTGGTTTAAGGCCAAACATCTGTTTATAGCCAAACATCTGTTTAAGGTCAAACATCTATTTAAGTCCAAATATCTGATATAGAATAAGAACATCTGTTTAAGGCAAAACATCTATTTAAGGTCAAACATGTGTTTAAGATCAAACAACTGTTTAAGTCAAAACATCTGATACAAAAGGCCAAACATCTGTTTAAGCCTTAACAGATGTTTAACTTGTTAACATCTGTTTAAGGCAAAACAGTTTAAGCCTTAAAAGACCAAACAGTTTTAACCCAACAGTGGTTTTAAACCACCATTTTAACCAAACAGCGGTTTCGACCACAGTTTTCTGAACAGTAGTTCCAAACATCTGTGGACATCAATCTGTTGACCAAAGTCAACAGATTTATCAACCACTGTTTTATTTTCAAACATCTGTTCCCAATAATAGAGTTGTGATCATTTAAACATACATTTGCCAATATTACAAGCTTTTACACTCTCAAACCTAAATATTTATAAAAAGTACAAGTGTTAAACAGCATACAAAGTTCATCTATCTGTTGACCCAATTCAACAGATGTATCAACCACTGTTTAATTTTGAAACACCTGTTCTCAATAACAAAGCTTTGATCATTTAAACCGACCTTTGCCAATATTACAAGAATTTACACTCTCAAACATCGATATTCATTTACTTAATTTTAATAACAAACATTATTAATAATTTTAACACAACTAATTATATAAAAGATACAATTGTCAAAACAGATAATAGCATTCAATAAAATACAGGATCCTAATTCCTAATCTATTGGTGAAACAGTAGTTTCGATAAG